>QANW01002453.1:16376-119966 GCA_003254865.1 Dryas drummondii | reverse complement strand
ACAACTCTATGGTTTTCCTTTTTTTCCTAATTTTTTTTTTTTTTTTTTTTTTTTGTGATTTTTAGGATCCTCAGCCATAAGGGATTTAATTCCTATCTTAAATGGTTTTAACCTTCTTTAAATTTTGATTGTTGTGAGTCTTGTGACATCCCCAATAGGCACTAATTTTGTTAACTTTAGGTGCACAATTTGGCTGACATTTAAACAATGGTTTCAAGGAGACCATAAGACTCATAATCCCTGCCTGCTAAGCCAGATGAACATTCAGATAGTACCTGTCTTTTGATAGAACACTTGCTCCTGCTTTTAAAAGCAATTCTGCCATTGGATATAACCCTTCTGAAGCAGCTATATGAAGTGGTGATCGCTGATCATAATTTCTCGCATTTGGGTTGATGTCATTGGCTAAAATCCTTTTCAGAAGGTCGAAATTCCTCCTTGCTACAGTAGTGCATAGAAAATCACCAGCATCATCCATAGTAAGTGATGCCCCCGCCTTAACAAGTAAAGAAGCTGCTTGATCATGGCCATATTTTATCGCTTCAAGCAAGGGAGTGTTCCCAAAATTATCTGATACAGCAATACACAAAGTTAATCAACAATAATGGTAGTGACTTGTGAGATTTCTTCAGGACACACACACATGATCCATTTGATGTTTTCTGCAGAGGTCCTTAGAAGATCACCTGATATCTCGACATTGGCTCCTTGTTCAACAAGGAAAACAATAATATCCTCGTACCCTTTCGATGCAGCAACATGCTGTGGGAAACAGATAAACATTAATTAAACCTTACAAGAATTTATTTCCTGCTTCCAAACACACAGTTCAGTGGGGCTAGATTCATATATAAAGCTAGATACTTATGTTATTCTAGCATCTTATTCTAATTTAATACAGATCAATTAGTAGCTTAGGGCCTTAGGCATCTAGATTCATACCAAAGGTGACCTTCCCTCATAGTCCATCTTGTTTGGATCTACTCCAGCTCCAATCAGACGCTTTACTCTATAATAATCTCCATCATAGGCAGCACAATTTACTTTCATAACTAACTCCATTTCATGCTTTCCAATAAAAAGTGTGATATCTGATTCCAAAAGCTTGTTCCGGGTATTCTCGTCTTTTCCCTGTAAGTTGAAAATTAGCAAGCAGATGGAATTAATTTGTAAGTTGAAAAGCAAGAAAAATAAGACTACCAAAATTTCCCAACTCTATTAATTTACCTCAAGGAGGTTGTCTAAGATCATCCGACCATCCAAGAAATATATATCCAGGATTTCTCTAAAGGATTGTTTATCAATTCGCAAGACCCTGCACAGTTCACGAACCTGAACAGCATACGGCTGGGGAGTGTTGCAAAGGAAGGAAACCTCTCCAAACGAGCTATTGGTATGTAGTTTCTCAAGAAGCTCATCATTGTCATCATCTTCACCCCTTCCCACCTTCTCCTGTAGATAATATCAAATCTATTAGGCATATTAATTCAAGAATACATAAATGTGGTAAGCATAGACTACATAGAGTGGCTATTCTTTTACCCTTCACTAAAGGGTAAATGGATGAATGTATACATGTAATGAAGGGTATGCAACAAATCAAATAGTTTTATACTTTTATGTGGGTATGTATATAACCAAAAGGTAGCAGTCAGTCCCAATCTAAGGACAATTTGGGACAGAGTGATTTTATTAAGTTTGAGAACAACACATATAATACAGTACGTTTTACATTGCAAATGCACAAAACAGAATAAAGATATAGATGTATTGGGGACTAAATGTTAAAACTCGTACCAGCTCCCCATGGCATATTATGTATAGTTGATCTACTGCTTGTCCCTGCTCTATAATCACTTCTGCTGGAAGGAAAAACTCCTCATGAATTCTGGTTGCCTGATAAACAAGAAGCATGGATTAGATTCCTTTCCTCTAAAAGAAGCTAAGGTGAGAATGTTATCATTTATGTTACAAATCATATAAGGTGATGAAAATATCAAATGATGATAGCATTTTGTTTATCAGATCAGATCAAAAATACTAATGACAGTGGCTTACAATCTGCTTTATGAATCCCACAGAGCAACCCTTGAAAAGAGGAACTTCTTTGAGGCATGGCTCATATAATTTCTGGGAAATCTGCACAGAAGAAACAATGAATTTTAGTATTGTTATACGAACAGCAGTGCCATACATTTATAGAGTGGGAAAGAGAACGAATCAAAAGTAAGACCCCAATCTTAGCTCACTTTCTTCAATTAATGTATACTAGTTGGCCACCAATGAAAGCATATGTTGGTTATCTTGATATTAGTAAATTAAAGATGAGATGACACAAGCTCAGAATCTAGTGATCACATGCTTGGTTTCATGATTCAACGCAATGGAGAAAAACCATTCATCAAGCTTGCTCTCTTAGAATAGAAATAAAACCTACAGATCCTGGAAGACAAGGCATCATAGGCTAAGAACAAACAAATGTGTCAAGTAACTAATCGAAAACCAAGAATAAGAAACAGATTATTTGATTAAAATTAGTGAGCAATACCTTAGTGCGAATAGAGGCTGGAATACCCTGAAGAACAGCAGCTTCGGTGTAGCTACGGTCATATTGTAACCTGAGATGCTTTTTAATTTCCTTACTTACACTCCTATCAATTTTGTTTTTATTCATGTATTTGATAAGGTCAGCCATCTTGTCCCTGAACTTTTCTGTTTTTGACCCTTTTACTATCAATGCTGCAATGTTACCAAGCAGATAAGCACCAAGTATCATGTCAAAAGAGACATAGATCATTATGAATATCATCTCCCTCACATTGACTGCATGTATATCTCCATAACCTGGAAAAGAGATTAACAACGAAAAAGCATATATTATCCCTGTACAGTGTACACACACATGATCATTCTGGATGTATAACACAGTTTCCAAATAGATTAAGAAGCTTAATTAATTACCAACAGTGGCCATGGTAACAACGGCAAAATAAAGAGATGTGACGTAACGCTTCCAAAGATCAATGTCTCTGAAATGGGAATAGGTATAGTCCCCCATCTTTAAACTTCCAATCCATGTGTACCCTTCCTGGGATTGAGGCAGAGTCGTGGCAAGGTAATAAAAAATGCAAGCAGCCGTATGTGTGCTATAAACTTCAACAACAAAAAGTTTGGCAATTCTTGTGAAAAGGTAATTGATTCGGATATTTTTCTCCATCCTCTCAAAAAATTCATTCACTCTTCGCGCTCGACTTAGTCGAATCCATAACAGGTACCTCACTGCCTCTTTTCTCCCAGAACCCTGCAGCATTATGTATATATATATATATATGTATGTATAGATGTCGACTATGAGTAGTTGACGTATATATCAAACACCACATAGGCAAATACGTACCTTGTAGATAGCATCCCAAGGCAGACAACCCAGTAAATCAACCAGAAAGCGAGACTTTAAGTAGCTGCAAGGCAGCAGTTGGTTCATTCATCAAAATTGGAGTAGCTAGTTAGTGTGAGAATTGAAGGAGATGATGAAGTGGAGGGGCAGAGCTAGCCAGTGTACGTACCGGAGAGCGATTTGGTTGCGTTTGTGGACAATACGGTGGGAATGAAAGTCTCGGTACGCGACGAAGAATCGGACACCGATGTCGATGAGAAAGGCTATCTGCCCTGCGATGTCCAGCAGGAACAGGTCTTCATCCAAACCTCTGAAGAACCCGAACTCTAGGGGTGTGAAGAAGGACGAGTACACTGCCCATAACAGAATGAAATGCGTCCACGCCACGTACCACCTGCAATTGCATAGTCAGTGGCTCATATACATATGGGCTTATATCTTGGGGGCCCACATATACAAGGCCCAACCCCAAGGTTTCTCCTCATGAAATTTGTAGGCCCATCCAAAGTGTCGGCTGTCGGCCATCACTATTCACGTACTAAAGCATATCACCATCAAATTATAGTTTACAACTTTTAGATCGGATATGAACCGTCCAAAACTTTGATGTGTCAATTTTAATGTTATGTACAGATGGAGGTGGCAGATAATATATGCTAGTGTATTAATTTGCAGGCAGATGAGATATTATAATGAGGGGGTGTAGTAGTAATTAATAGAGTCACATTCTCAGATATGTAGAGTACTGAAGTAATTAGTGAACGTAGAATCCTCTGGTGTAGATCCAATTAATAGCACTTGGACTTATCACAATATGGATCCATCCTACACCACATACTTACTATAAGGCCATAAGAGCTCTATCTAGGCGAAGAAAACGCATTACATGCAGATGAAGATGGCGAATTGGCGATATAATTAAGATGCATATATGCACAAACAAACTGATCGATCGAGAAACTAATGGTGTACTTACGTACCAGTTGTCAGGATGAATGACAAGTCGATCCAAAAACGAAGATGTCGATGATCTCCCAAGTCCATTCCCATGGCCACTACTGGACTCGCTTCTCATCAAACTTGTCAAATGACTTTTCCAGCCGCAGCACTGTCTCTTTGAATCATCCATACTCTCATCATCATCAAATGATCCTTCATCGTCTTCAGACTCATCATGATGATCACCACCTGATGATTTTCTCCTTTCAGCTCCATGCATCATTCTTTATCTTCCTTATTCAATTAGCTTTCTGATGATAATGATCGATGATCGATCGATTCAAAACCCCTCTTATATATATATATATATGAACCCTCCAAATGAAATGAAAATAAATGATGCATGTACGTACGTACTGTCCAAAAATAGCTCTATATATACATTGAACAAACAATCAAAACCCTGTGATTTGTGAAGAAAGTGAAATTAATTCATTACAACGGATCAATAAATAATAGCTGTATACCAAAAAGTTATACAGCTATATAGCGATCGTTCATTAAATGTTGTCTATATATGCGCGCATAGAATCGGAACTATACATGATCATGATAAACAAACAGTAACTTTGTGGTGACAAAAAGAATCCAGCTGGCACGTACTACCTTTTACCTTTTCATTAGATAAGTTAAGCTAAGTTATAATTGGTTGAATTTGGGTCACTCAATCAGTGTTTAGGTATATTTATTTATATATATGCAAGAAATGGATTATATATTTGGAAATTAGCTAGTGAATGGATCACGGAATTTATACCGACGGTCGGTGGACGGACACTTGATTCAAATGGATGATGGGACGTCACGTACGACACCACTTCATGTCGCAGCAGGTATAATATTTTTGCGAAATATTGCAGAAAGCAATGCCTTTTAAATACTTTCTCAAGGCAAAGATATATTAAATATTGTTGAAGAAAGTATCTCGATCTCGTACAGAGATTCAACAAATAACTTCAGCTTTAGGAATACAATTCCATATATATATTTTTACAGCTCTAACAGCACTAACCACATAATCGATCGAGCTTAACAATCAACGAACCAAGGTCACCCTAATTCCTAAACAAGATTCTAACCCCTCTGTAACTGTTAACCGAAGTTAATTAGTTACATTTAGTTCTTTAATTTACAACTGGATGTATACGGTATACCTACCTAGCTAACTTCAGAGTTTTGTTGTTTGGGTTAGGGTTGTTTGTTGTGGGCCACTTGTGGCTGAGTTTAGTTGGGCTCATTGGGCCTGGCTACATTTGAGCTGATTCATTGTTTTTCCTTTGGGTTTGGAGATGGGTTCGAAGCTCTAGACCGGAGTCCCTTTTGAATTGGGTTGTACACTTGTACTGTCCTCCTCCTTCTCCAACCCTTTGTGGGTCGTTCAATCGATAGACAGTACAATTTGGTAGTTTCTTTGTTGGGCTTCTAGGCTTATAGCCCCGAGGACCAAAAACAATTAAATTTAGGGTAGTGCTAAGTATATTATGTCTTGGTATGATCTAGTGTATTATTTCTCTAATAGAGGTGCAAGTGGATTTAGAGAGATGGTACCAAAACATGATACCTTAGCATTTTCCTTAAATTTAACGAGAAAACTTTTGAAGAGACCCATTTGATTTATATAGAGAAACTATTTAATGAAGTTTCTTATAGACAGATTAGGTTACTGTCAGCCAAGAAAGAAGACAGTTATAACTTATAAGTTATAAGGTTACAAGAGGTGGACTTAATTGACATTAGCATGCAGTTCCAGTGTGAGACGCCATCACGCCACTCAAAGTCATAGTCACGCAAATAATCAAAATACAATTTGAGACGACAACATCATAAATTAGGGGGGGTGGAGCGAAGCAACAGCTCACAAAGTGACAAAACCCAGCAATATATACAGTTATAATAGCAATACATGCAGTTATTATGAACTCAAGTTTCATTTATGAATTACTTAAATAATATTATTCGACAAATACATTGTGGGTGCATGCATGCAGCCCACATTGTAATTTGAACCATCTAACTTCTAGCATTTTATTCAAAAAATATCTTTACAAAAAATTAAACAAACAAAAAGTTATAAATTAAGATATTTATTTTTATCATAACATATATATTATGTATATATTAACAAAATTCGGATTATCTTATGCTACTTGCAACTTGCTGTGCCAGGTGCTTGGATTTGGAGAGCTTGTGATGCTTGCCACCGTAGGTATTATTGGTATGGTTGCTTTCATGGAGTGAGTATTGATATCATTAATTGATAAATATAATAGCCAAACTGACATTGTTTTTATATGAATAGTCATCTTTGGCGCCATCCACAATATTAATTGCAAATACATCTTATCCACTAATTCTTAACATTAAATTAAAAATTAATTATATACTTTTCATATGAGCATGTAAACACACTTGATCTCTTAAAAATTCATTTTTTATATTTTATTAATGGCCGTGGTTGATCGCAATTTAGATGAAAGTAATTTGTCTTTGAAAATTTAGATGCATATATTTAATCTTCTGAAAATAAACTTGGTTAAGTTATCTTGCCGGAAAGGGGGAGAAAAATGAAAAATAAAACAACAGAACAAGATCAAAATTAAGCGTATATATGTAGATCTAGGGACCAGGGTAATCATTTCTAACCAAAATATGTACAAAAATGTAAAACTATTGTAATGCACTCCAGGACTTACGTACAAGTTACAACTTACAAGTAAAGACTAAAGAGGGTAAGAGTTGGAAATATCAACAAGCAAACGGTAAGTTTTATGATAACATTTAGCAAATGCAAACAAAAAGTAAATGCAAACAAACAAGGACATTGATTAAGACAGGGGCAGAGGGCCACCTCATGTACATGGTCATTCTATTAGTTTCAACTTTCAACCAAGTTCAGTGCATGTACACTAATGTCAGCTAGCCAGCGTCATAATTATAGAAACCAACTTATCAGCACATGTTTTATTATTTACTCTAAACAGATCAACTCAACTTATCAATACTGTTCGACATCAGTTTTTAGTTTTCCCAATCATAATAATTTACTATAAAAATTGACACCAACCAAATGTTGTATGTCTTTTTGGTATTATTATATGACTTAATCATTGTAAAAGGTGATGATCGATATCCCTTTTTAATTTATTCTCACATATTGCCATATTGGAATCTTGATATATATCATAGATGGCTTTCCCACACCAAACTTTGTAAATTGTAATGCGGAAAAGAAAAAAATTAAGAACAAAATATTTGGAAAAGGCAAAAATCCCCGAAGAAAAAAAAAATCATGATGGCATAGTCTATGATGAATAGTGATTAAGCATATCAAGTGTACCTGACCTTGAAATTTCCTTTCATTTCCGATGGCTGTAGCTGGATTCAAACTCTAAGAATGTACAATAGTTTTATATAATACCTCATGAAAATGAATGTTTAAGCATGAGATCTAATTTAAGAAATAGTAAGAACTATTGCAAGTGATAGAGTAGAGCCAAAAGCCACTTGGCAGCACGAGTACTACTACTCATGAGTGGTTGGCTACTTCCTATTTGGCTTTGGCTTGCCCTTTTAATTTTCAAATTCATATAATTTTATAATTTCAATTGTTTACTTTTAAAATGGAGTGGTAGGCTAAGCCACTTGCCATATTAGTCACGTGTTTAATTGTGGATATGATATGATATACAAGATATAGCAACTAGCACTAAGAAGCTGGACCCATCGTGAAAAGATCCACAATATAAATAGGTTGATATACACAAGTGGAGCCCACATCCTCTATATCCATCCACCTTCCTACTCTCCTACCAGTCTCCATAAAAGACTCTCATTTCCTTCTAAACTTCCATACTTCCGAACCCACTCGACACCCACACAATCTCATTTCCCCAAAATCCAATGGCTCTTATTCGAGAACGCCGCCAGCTCAACCTCCGCCTCCCCTTGCCCGAACTCGCCGAGCGCCGCCCACGTTTCCCTCTTCCCCTCCCTCCAACTGCCCCCACCACCGCTGTCACCTCCACCACCTCCTCCACCGCCGTCTCCTCCTCCGACCTCGAAAAACTACAAGTCCTAGGCAGCGGTAACAGCGGCACAGTCTATAAAGTCCGCCACAAGCGCACTTCCGCCACTTACGCTCTCAAACTCGTCCAGGGAGACTCCGACCCCACCGCCCGCCGCCAGATCTTCCGCGAAATGGAAATCCTCCGCCGCACCGACTCTCCCTACGTGGTCCACTGCCACGCAATCTTCGAGAAGCCCTCCGGGGACATCGGGATTCTCATGGAGTACATGGACTCGGGAACACTCGACACCTTACTAAAAGAACATGGCACTTTCTCTGAACAAAAGCTCGCCCACGTGGCCCGCCAAGTTCTTAACGGCCTCAACTACCTTCACTCCCACAAGATCATCCACCGTGATATCAAGCCCGCCAATCTATTGGTCAATAGCAACATGGAAGTCAAAATCGCTGATTTTGGTGTCAGCAAGATTATGTGTCGGACCTTAGATGCTTGTAATTCCTATGTTGGTACTTGTGCTTACATGAGCCCCGAGAGATTCGACCCGGATGCCTACGGTGGCAATTACAACGGGTACGCGGGTGATATATGGAGCTTGGGGCTGACCCTGATGGAGCTTTATGTGGGCCATTTTCCGTTCTTGCCTCCTGGTCAGAGACCCGACTGGGCCACCCTTATGTGCGCCATATGTTTCGGAGAGCCACCAAGCTTGCCGGAGGGGGTGTCCAACGAGTTCAAGAGTTTCATGGAATGTTGCTTGCAGAAAGATTCCGGCAAGAGGTGGACGGTGGCCCAGCTTTTGGCCCACCCGTTTGTGTCTGAACTCTGAAGATTCAAGATCCGCTCGGTGAAGGTCCGAACTTTTCGATGCCAAATATCCGTGCGAGTGGATCCGATTGTAATTAGTAGTGGGGTCGCCGGGTTTGACATCAATTTTCATTATTTTTGGACTGTACACTGTAGGTTTCTGATTGACTTTATCAATCTGTATATACTTGGCTGGATTCGGATTCTTTCCTTAATTAATTTCTTGAAGCTTAATTTTGAATCAAATTTCTTTTAATTAATTGGCCAGATTCGGAATCTTATCTCTTAATTAAACTTTAATTGAGAGTTAAGATAATCCAATTTCTCATATATGATTCCTATAAGGCTATAATTCCTGGTCTTGAACAAAACTAACTTTTCAAACTGACTCAAGGTCAGTTAATTGACCTACACTTGAAATTGACGAGGGAAAAGACCACGAGGGTTATTAATTTTCTAAACAGAAATTAATTAATAGTAGGATATATTTTGTATATCATAAATATCAATCACGGTGTGCGGTGAACATTTTTGTATTCCAGTCAATTTAGTAGAAATTGTACCTGTTGNTAAAAAAAAAAAAAAAAAAAAAAAAAAAAAAAAAAAAAAGTAGAATTGTACGTAATTGATCAACCTAGATAGCCAACTAGTCTACCATACTAGCTAATTAATTTTTGATAGGAAAGTCAATAAACATATTTTTATGGAGGAATTAACAGAGTAGAATAAAAGTCGGGTCAGTTCAATTTCAAATGCCAGTATAACAAAAACTAGGACTACTGGAGACCTGGACCTTAAACAATGGATCAATTGAGAGCTTGGCTAAACCGTGCAAGAAATATTCCAAATCATGCTAGGAATTCAACCATCAATCCAACAACCAAGATTAAAATTAAATAAAGAAGGAAAGATGATTGGCTAATGCATGCCCAACGTGCTTAATTATAGATTGCTTATTTTAAATTTTTAATTAAAAAATCAAGCATTTATATCATAAACATATGTTATTATCAAATAATTCTTTTATAGAGCCATATTTTAATGGAACATCTCTCACAACAATACACATGAGACTCTCTCCTCGTGGAACACTTTGGCGATGTTATCTAATTCATGCATGAATATCTTAATATAAGTTAGCTGGTTGCTAGCTAGGAGCTAGGTAGCCTCCACGTACTGCCAAGTTGCAATATTAAATAAATGTAATGGGCCCATTCTGCCATTCATGAGCCTCTAAGCAGATAGATGTGACATCACACATAAAGATTCTAAGGCAAGCACTCTTTTATTTAATTTTTTCTTTTTTGAAAATGATCCCGGCCGTCAATGATTCTTATTATCGTTTTCATTCATAATGGAAGATGATCTGGTGGTCCATGTATATATAAAGCGATATATCAATGGCTGCCTATCTCTGTCGATAACAAGTCTGCTGCAACTATATGTTGTAAACTTGTAGTAGTCTCAAAGTGGATGCTTCAGGACTGCTTCGGTCCTAAAATGCTGGATGATGAATCAGCAAATAACTTCATCAGAAATTCAGAATTAAAAAAAAAATAAAAAAAAAAAGGACAAATATGTCAAAATCAAGCTTGTCCATGCATGAACCACAACGCCCTTTGTCTCACGACATGCGTCACTTACCCAACTTGAGCCTTAGGGGCCATCAATCATGCATCATGTCCCCACTCACATACTTATATAGTTTAATTTATTAAATTTAAGCTTGTTTTATTAAAATATAATAATGAGAATTCAGTAGATATAAATCCAACGGATTGGATTCAAATCATTCAATATTTTCTAAATGATTTAAGAAAAATCATTTTTATATTGTTAAATTGGTTTGATATATCCATGATGTTAAATATTGAACGATTGTTCATTATTTTCAAAGAACTCAATTCTAAAATAATTGTGATACCAAATAATAGATGATAATATAATACATGTCGTTGGTCGTGCACGAGGACAAATTTATAATATTTCTAACTGGAATAATGAAGAGAAAATAATATATATACATAGAAATTCAACTACGTGAACAATTTTTTCATTTGGAGGAGGGAATTCGAATTTGAGGAAAAAAATTTCACTAGGCCTGCAGTAAGTTGGTTGACACTTTACTCCAAAAGCTTAAACCATTATTAATTGACTTTTTTTTTTTTTTATAAGTCCAAGACAAAAAATAATATGATAGATCAAGTGAGTTTGATTTAAAGCTAAGCTAGTATGGTTAGTATTTAATATTTATGATTATGGTCAGCTTGTTGGATCTTGGGCCGGATGTGAACATACCCAACCCAATTGTAGTGGGCATACTGAGTCTGACCCAATCAATTGTCCAGGTGCTATTGCTCCATGTATATGGATTATGGACTGGACCTTTTTCCTTTTTAAGCCTTGGAGGCGAAACCCGACCCCATTACCGGCCTTAAAATTCACATGGTTCCACTTTTTGGTTCTTTAATTTGTAGATAATAAATAATTAAATAGGGGTTTAATTTATTTATTCACATCTAATCCATTGTTTATACGATTTTATCTTCACGCAGGTGGGATAAAGTTTCTAACAAAAATGGTCAAGTCTCAAGACCAAGTTTAGGGGGTGTACCTGATTTAAAATTTATAGAACTTATCAAAATTTTAAAAAATTAATTAAAATTTTCATAAAATTTGTTATGTGTAAAAAATATATTTAAATTTATCTAAATTTATTAAAATTATTCACTGAATTTAATAAAATTTATGACTTTTTAAAAATATTTAAATTTTATTAGAATTCATTAAAATCTAAGAGGGGTGTATTCAATTAGAATTTTAATAAATTTTTGTATAGTTTTTAAAAGTCATTGACTTTGGTAGAATTAATGAATTTTTAATAACTTTCATAAACTACACATAGACTTGTATAGAATTCTATTTAGGGGATGTCCCCAATTCAGATTTTAAATGAGTTTAATAGATTTTAAAATTCATAAAATCTATCAAAATCCAAAAGAATTAAGTGGAATTCTTATGAAATTTGTTATGTGTTAAAAATGCATCCAAATCCATTAAAATCCTTAACTTAATGAAATCCATGACTTTTTTAGGACATCTGGATTTCATTACAATCTATTAAAATCTGAGTTAGGGACACCTAAAGTTTATTAGAATTCATTAAAATTTAAATTGGAGACACCTAGATTTCACTGGACTTTTAAAATCCAATGAAATCTAAGTTGGGGACACCTCCTTAGAGTTTCCTGACTTTTTTCATAGATTTTGAAGGATTTTTATAGACTTATAATAACTTTAATATAATTTTTTATTATTTATTTTAAGATTTTTCCAATATGTTTTTTATTTTTTTGTCCTCCATGAGTGAGTGGAATAAGGATGAGCTTCAAGACCAAGATGCATGTGTTATAAATTTTTCTAATATTGTAAACAATATAAAAAAGTTGGGAATAAAATTGTAGGGACTAAAATTATTTTGCTGCATAATTTATTATAAGTGTTATGAATTTTATGTTTTTATGTTGTTAAACTGTCAAATATTGTGTTTTAACGAGTTGTTAGAATTTGTCTAATTAAATTGACAGGTTGATAACATTATATAATGTGGTGGTAACATTATTTCTCAAATTATGAATATATAATCTTGTGATTTTATTCAGTACTTAAAAAGTGCGAAGTGATTGGTTTGAATATCTTGCTATTATATTGCATTGTGGCAACGATGTTGATTCCAACCCATGATAAGGAGTTAATTAATATAAGAGAAAAAGAAAATTAATATAAGAGGATATAGTAATTAGAAAAAAATAAATTAAGAGGTGGGTGAAGAAATAAGGGATTAGGATCACTCTTTAAAAAAAAAAAAACCACTTTTTTAATAGCGTTTTAATATTTGGAATCTTTTAAAATCTGCAAGGAGAACGCTGGAGAATTATTAATTTTGATATAACATAATTTACATTACAAAGTCCATGAAAGTCTTTTAAAGTCTATCATTTAATAAAGTTAATAATTTTTTAAATATTATGTCACTTTTATAGACTCTTTAGACTTTTATTTTTAAAAATTTTGATTGAATACCATCAAACTTTTTAATTATACTAAAATTATTTAAAATTTTAATTGAATACAACCCTACTGTGATATCTTAATTTTTTTGAATTTCATTAAAAAAAATTTGGGTGGAGATCATCAAAATTTTGTTGGACATTTGAAATTCAATGAAATGTAAGTATCTTCTGCTGCCAATCTACCTGTCACCATCCACATGCAAGTTCTCAAATTCAATCAATTAAAAATTCAAACTTTCCACCTTCGACTTCAATGTCAAATGCTAGACGACGCCAACGATTCCTCTAATTCCACGTTCCCTTAGAGGCTTAGAGCCCACTGAATATTTTAACTCGGATTCAATCTTCATCATCATCATCATTTTCTCTTCCTCTTCTTCTTCTTCTTCTTCTTGTCAAGACTCGCAGAAGAGTGAACGAAATTCTTCTTCCATGGCGTCTCTCAGTTTAACTCAGATCAGAGGCAAGAACCCAGTTGCTGAATTTTCCAGGACTCGCCCTCAGTTGGGTTTTGCTCGGTCTAGCAGAGTTGGGTTCAGGGTGTTTGCCTCTGAGACCAAGGCAGAGCCTGATCTTAGTGTTACTGTCAATGGGTTGCACATGCCCAACCCGTTTGTTATTGGGTCGGGTCCACCGGGTACTAACTATACGGTCATGAAGAGGGCCTTTGATGAAGGCTGGGGTGCCGTGATTGCAAAAACTGTAAGTCTTGCTCTCTTTATTCTTCTGTTTCGATCCTGAGTTTGAATGACAGATTGTCAGCTTAATTATTCATCTATTTGGTTACTGAGAAATTCTTCTGAAAAAACAAAAGAAAAAGAAAATCTAGAATGATATTTAGCAGAGAGATATTGGGTGCTCTAAAGAAGTGAAACATGAAACTTGTATCTGTTTGATATATTTGATTTTATGTAATTGATGCCATTCTACCTAAGAGGCTTAAATTAATTGATATAATGTTGTACAGAGATGCAATTAGCCTGTTAGCAGATCTATCAGGGCGTTAAAATCTTGAAATTTATTGATTTTGGCGGCTAATTTAGTCAAACTCATGCCACAGGCAAAGCCAATTTTCTGTTCAACCATGTGGAAGCTTATTGCAGGCCCCAATTTTCTATTCACATTGCAAGCTTTGCATTTAATCTTAACTTCTGTTTTGATAGGTGTCACTAGACGCAGCAAAAGTAAAAAATGTTACTCCTCGATATGCTCGACTACGGGTACAAAATGGCTCAGCCAAAGGGCAAATTATTGGGTGGGAGAACATAGAACTAATAAGTGATCGACCTCTTGAAACTATGTTGAAGGAATTCAAGCAATTAAAAGAAGAATATCCAGATAGGATTCTCATTGCTTCAATTATGGAGGAATATGAGAAAGCTGCCTGGGAGGAACTTATTGATCGTGTCGAGCAAACAGGAGTTGTAAGATATAGTAATTACCTAAGTTTCTAGTATAAATTTCATTCCGTGGGCTTGGAGCATTTGTCATCTAACATCTCTGACATCTTTCTTTAGGATGCAATTGAAGTCAATTTCTCTTGCCCTCATGGTATGCCAGAGCGCAAGATGGGTGCTGCAGTTGGGCAGGACTGTGCACTTTTGGAAGAAGTCAGTGGATGGATTAATGCCAAAGCTACAGTTCCTGTTTGGGCAAAGATGACTCCTAACATCACTGATATCACACAGGTCAGCTTGCTTTGATCTCCTTCTTTTGCATTACATAAGATGTGTTGACTCTTGTGTTCTTGTTGAGAACAATCAAAAGAAGTGAACAGATCTAAATGACACAAGATGTTCATCACTATCATGGACAGTAAGTTTTTTTACTGTAATCTTGCTCATATCAACGGTCCTTTTGTTTGTAGCCAGCTAGAGTGGCTCTGAGCCAAGGATGTGAGGGGGTGGCAGCTATTAACACAATCATGAGTGTAATGGGAATCAATCTGGATACCTTACGGCCTGAGCCTTGTGTGGAGGGGTATGCATGCCAAAAATAGTAATACATATTGTTTGGTTTGACTTGTCATTCATCTCAGGAGTACTTATATATATGCTTAAATTTTTTGTCAGATACTCAACTCCTGGGGGCTATTCTTCCAAGGCAGTTCATCCAATTGCACTTGCAAAAGTGATGAGTATTGCAAAAATGATGAAATCAGAATTTGGTGATAAGGATCTCTCACTTTCTGGTATTGGGGGTGTCGAGACAGGTGGCGATGCTGCTGAATTTATTCTTCTTGGAGCAAATACTGTTCAGGTAGGTTGAAAAACCAGCTATTATAGTTTCTGTATATTAAAATGCTATAATTGCTATAAATACATGGAATGGCAGACTCTTTGGACATTAAAAGGGCACTATAGAATGGATGAAGGGCTCTCTCAACTTGACTTCATGTTAAATTGTGTTACCTGCTATTGAAATGATATAGTTGGCTTAGAAATGTATAGATATTATGATTTTCTTCTTTTCAGGTTATTCTGGGATATATTCTTTTTGCATTTCATAGCTATCATTGTTGGCTTGGAGATAACATTTGTGCTTTTCATATTTTTCTTTCCCTTATATTGATAATTTACCCTAGGATTTAGGAAGTACCTAATGACTTGTTCAATACACCTTATTTATCGTTGTGCACATATTACTTAAGCTACATGCCTGGTAAGTGGTAGACCAGTTCTAAACAGTTGAGAGCACAAGACTGGCGGCAGTGATTGGAAAGCTCTTCAGAAGTACAAAAACTTTTTTCGAAATCTCACAATAGTTATTGTTTCGTATCGATTAGGCTTAATATTAGATGTACTGTATAACACACAAAATTCAGGAATATACTCTTGATATTCTCTATAAACTAGCTGATGAAATATTATGTTCTGCCAAGCTTCAAATTCTGTAATCTCTATATATGCACAGTAGTCTTTCAGCTTGAGACTCTCTTTTTGGGTGAAGTTATTTAATGATTTCATTTTATTTTTATCTTTTTTTCCGAAACTGGAGTTTTTATTTTTCGTTTTCAATGTAGTATTAGTTTTGTTATACCGAGCATATGGAATATATCATTGGGCTTTATTTGCAGGTCTGTACTGGGGTTATGATGCATGGATATGGAGTTGTGAAGAAACTTTGTTCTGAGCTGAAGGATTTCATGAAACTGCACAATTTCTCATCTATAGAGGATTTCAGAGGGTATGCACTTGTTTTAAGAATGAATATTAAATCTAAACAGAATTTTAAAATTCCGGTAAAAGATGAATTATACTCATATTTTCTTTCTCTTTTCAATGACTTTCAAGGGTTTCTCTGGAATATTTCACAACTCACACGGATTTAGTACGAAGGCAGCAAGAAGCAATAAAACAAAGGAAAGCAGTAAAAAAAGGCTTACAATCTGACAAAGATTGGACGGGCGATGGCTTCGTCCAGGAAACTGAAAGCATGGTTTCTAATTGAAAACTATACAACCATGCATATATGCAAAGCCTTCACTCTTGTATGCATGACTGAAAATAAATGGGATGTTCATCTCTTTTCTGGTTTAGAGTTTGGCCCAATTTTTTTTTTTTTTTTTAATTTGAGAAATGAGCTGCACTGTATGAACATCTCATCAGTTGATGATGTAATAACTTCCTCAGATATTTTGCTGGCAATATATACGAGAGATCTAAGATGCTCTCTGCCGAGTCTGGTTGTGCCATTATTTGGTAAAATGCTGTGAAATAGATAGATTTTATGTTGTCATATCAAAAAGCTAGTGTGGTTCTATTTGTTATTTTTTTCTTTTCCTGGAAATATCGGATTCCATCAAGTATCAAGATTGAGAAAAACAGGTTGCAGCCTTGTAAAAGAAAGCATCGAAGAGTATATAACGAACATGACAGCTAGCAGATCTGAGCTTGGCGCGCACAATGACGTTTTAATTTGGATAGTCATAATTAATAAATTAGGAGCAAGCTTACATGTTTAAAAGTCCATTAAATTAATTCATGTTGCGCATCATTGGTGGCAAAAACCATAAATATCTGCAAATTAAATTCATCTTCCTTGAAAGCATTTAAACTCTGCATCCTTCATCCCGTGGCCCTTCTGTCACACGCCATCTCTAGCTAGCTAGCTTTCACCACCTATGTTGTAGGGGATATATATAATTATTGTGAAATACATTTTTCACCTTAATTGAAGCTTGTTGAGACTCTGGTACTTTAAAAGCATATATAGAAATGAAACATATATGTTCATGGATGAGTGTTTTAAAATTTCGAATGATAAAGTTTTGAGTGGGTGAAAAGACTGACCAGTGGGAGGTTGATCAGGTAGATGGGACCTTGACCTTGTTAGCTCCTGGAGTTGCAACTGCATGTTATTTATGAAAGCCATGGACTTTTCCTGAGGTTCCTCCATTGCTTCTTTCAGCTTCCCAAGTGCCAAGCAATATGCTTCCTGCGCATACAAACACATGATATATGAAACAATAATGATGATCGATCAGAGATAAAGATGTTGGGTTAGAAACGAATTAATGTGAACAATATATAGACCAGAATGGGGATCGATTTTAATTACCATGAAGCGATCGAGGTCTGATTGTCCAAGCACGCCTAAACCGGGCTTAGAGTCAAGCATCTGCTTCATATCTCTGTTTTCACTTTCCTCTAGGTAACCAGTGCCACCAACCTACAGAAAAAATTTGAAGAAGAAGGAGGAGGAGGATATATATAATCAATAAAAAATAAAATTCCTTATATATATGCAGGAGGATATGCAGCCTTATTTTATATGTAGATCACATGTATATACATATACAGATTGATGTATGCAAACTAATTAGGTAAATATAAATTAAGCAAATTCATTAATTGTAGCAACCAGAAAAAAGTTAATTATATAAATGGCATGGGGTTCCAGACAGAAACCGGCCTTGTATGCATTTAATATTAATGATGATGTCTTAGCTAGAAGATTATCATGATGATCATGATCTTGCGCATATACCATATACTATACCCTAACCTTTGCTGCATGCAATATGTCAATTAATATATATAGGTATGTATAAAACGCAGACAGAGGGGAGAGAGAGAGAGAGATGTAGATAGAGATAGATCGAGAGACCTTCAAACATTCCATGTGAGTTTGAAGCAACAGCCCATATAAAGGATGACTAGAGATTCTCCTTTTGATCAGGATCTCATCATCAATTTCTTCATAAATTGCTTCATGGTTTTCTTTCTCCTTACTAGGAGAATTAATCATGCAACCCTCCATATATATTATCTTCAATTCCAACAGATGGACTAGCTACCTACCTACCTAAGTTAAAGCAACTACTTGTGCTAAATAAATAAGCAACGTGCATATATATATATATATATCACTACTTTTATACCATTTTTGCTCACCTCTTACCAGTACTACTATACTTATTAGCTAGGTGTATACCACATGGGATGGAATAGTACAGATGCTCCCATTTTTGGAGTTCACCAATGGAATGACTACTCATGCCTGCATGCTCTGCATATATTTGAATGAATGAATGAATGAATGAATGAATGGTACCATCTGCGGTAGTCAGAACACTAATATAAGTAAATGGGGAAGTGGGTTACTGGGTTTGGCCGTTTCGCTATCTCCCTCTCTTTTTTTTGTCTTTTTACATGCATGAAAGCAACATATCAAAGGGGTTTCTCGAGCAATGGGGACCTGCACCATCTGCTTGTTAATTATATATTTATTAATAGACTTAGTACGAACTGTACAATGCCTCCTGATCCTATTCACTCTGTTACGATTAATTGCATCTCAGTTTGCTAGCTGTGTCGATCGCTATCTTTCCTCTTTTACTAGTCAATCACTCAAATCCCTCACTTTTTTAAGCAATACATCCAAATTCCTAACTGTTCATGCAAGGACTAGTTTCTTTTATCAATGTTTGGTCACATTATAAATTTGAGGAAGAGAATGTTTCCACTACTGTTGATACCACTCATACGAAAATGACTATTCAGTGTGTGATATATCCTCTCATAGATTCATAGATTATGTATGTACGTACGCAGACATATCTTGACCCACCAAACTCCAATGCTTTTATTTCCAGGACCATATATAATATAACATTATTCTAAAAGGGAGGAGCTGCTACGAAACCCAAAGGTTATTGACCGGTCGAGACAGTATGCTGGGCCTGGGCTCAGCTGACAGATGGGCCCAATAGTCTATACTGATATGGCCTGTTAATGGCTTAAAGCCCAGCACTGCCGCAAACCAAACCCACATGTGAGTATGTGACCAGTTAGAGCACCATAGCGCGATATAGGGTCTGGGTCTCTGCCACAATTCATAAGCCCATGTTTGTTGAGTTCCAAGTCGTTTCAAACTTCAAAGTTCCAAGACGTCCACATTCTTATAATCAAGTTGGAGAAAAAAAAAAAAATTTGGAAGATCATATTGTGTATATATTTATAATAGAGGTGAGACTTTTCTGTATTAGTAGGTCACATTTTGTGGTATCAAAAAATAGAAAAATTATTAGATATAACCAATCCAATGTGTAAGGGTATTATTAGACTGTATATTTATATTAATAAGTTATAATATTAATAACATTTACTAATATTATAACATGTTGAATTTGTTATATCATTTGGCAATGTATTTGTTACACAGAATAATTTTTCTAAAAGATAATTTTTTTAGCATTATTTTGGAGAAAAACTTTCCAAAAAAAGGAATTGATGATATGGATTGTAGAATCACCGACAAAGAGGGAAGGGGATTTGGGACATTGAGTTTTGATATTCCCAACCTATCGTCTATGTTGGTGCAACTGTGCAAGCACAAATATTCATGATCTTAATTATGGAATAATGTGAGTGATTTCGTTTATGATATTAATATTAAACGCTAGTACTAATTATTACTATATGTTAATCCGTTGATGATCATATCGATCACATGGAAAATTGGAAATCGAATTAATTGAGATGCTTTTCAGAACAAAAAAAAAAAAAAAAAAATTGAGATACTTTTACCGGCCATATATGTAGGGCATGTGCCTGTGGTCTCTGCCGGCGGGCCATATGCATGTATAGGGTATGTAAATGGTAATCTTGTCAGTGGCCAAAAAAGAAACGGTAATCTTGTCTGCAACAGTAACAGTCTCGTCGAACAGATAATGCCAAAATTAAACCAACAAAGACATGTGGGTTTGTACGGATAATGTTTGGAAGCTTTGTTGCAGCATGTATACTGATAAGACATTCATAATTGACTTTTTTTTTTTTTTGGATGAACATATATTTGAAAAATAAATCTAAATTAATAGATTGAAATTTTACTTTATTAATAGATATGTTTTGTACAAGGAACAAAATTTAATTTTGAGAAAATTTCCACGAAAATTTTTAAATTTCGACAGAAATTAGACAAAGAATTATTATCAAAATACGAAAATTTTTGAATAAAACTTTACTATATGTTTATTTAACATATTATGTACTAAATTAATTAAAAAAATATTAAAGAAATCAAATTATATAGTAGATTTCATGTGATATAAGATGAATATAATGCGCGTTGGAACAAATTCTGTTAAATACAATTAGTATAATGAATAAACAAAATTAGTATATTTTTTATACTGTATAATTTAATTATACACTAAAATCTAAACCCTAATATTCTATATACCCTAATACTCTTTATACTCTATAATCTTTACATTAAATCCTATATACTCTATATTCTTTAGGATATTAGGTTTTAAGCCCTTTAAGATATTTTTAATTATTTTTTTATATATAAATGTATCAAAGTTTAAGGTTTAAAATAATTAAATGAAATTTCAAACATTTTTTTTTCTTTCCAATTGCCCAAAGGCCCCAAACTCTTTTCCTTTTTTCTTTCCTTTTTTCCCATGCCTTTCACATAGCCAAGCTTTTTCTTCACTAAGTATAACAACCCAAATTTTAGCTTATGATAATTTTGTTACTTAAATTTTTTAAATTTGTTTTAAGATTTGTTTAAAGGAATTAGAAATTTTTTTTAATTTATTTTAATTAACTTAGACCTTTGGTTGTGGTTCTAGAGTTTAATTATTTGGAAATGAATTTAAAAAAAATGAAAATTCACGAATTTGGTGATTATTATTTTTTTCAGAATTAAATTATAAGAGTAGGATTTTTCATAATTTTTTTAAAAGCAATTTAACTATTTTGAGGTTATAGAAAATTAGTACTCATCAATGCGAGTCCATATAATTTTTCAATGAATTATTTAGAGTCTCGAGCTATTTTTTGTGAATTTTTTAAGTTAGAGAAAATAGAAAATATGAAAAATTTTGATAAGAAATTTTGGCGAAATCTTCTCGAAAAATTATTAAACATGTGTTTCGATTTTGGCACCCTAAAAAAATAAAATTTTCGACGAAATTTAATACTTTGGTTCTATAATATTCAAATGTCCAATATTTTTTTGCCAGTTCTCTCTTACAAAGAGATAAGGTCCAGTTACAAGTCTTGAAAAGAAGACTTAAAAGCACCTAGCATTCGAATGTACGTAATTAACAACATCGAGCTAAAATTTAATTAAGAATTATTAGATATTCCATATTCAACTAATTAATTAATTAAATCATGACTCGAATAATGATTCTATATTTTAAAATACAAGACTATAACTTAAAATATTGAACCCTCTTATAATAAAAATAAAAAGACCAATCAACTAAGAGGATTAATATATATATATATAATTTTTCTATAATGCTTATTTATGAAGACATAAGGTATGAGTGCACGCTAGCTAGAAAATTATTGTATATATATATATATATATATTAAATGATTATAGACTTTGCATATATATTGCCATTTGCCATGTATGCATAAGAAGATGGATGGATGTGGCAGCTTTCATTTCGTAGGCCGTAGTAGTCTACTAGTCTTAGGAGTTTGGAACCCAGTATTCACGGGGGAGTGCATGTTAATTAAGCATACTTGACGACTTCACGTGATGGACCATGTGCTAACTCATCAACCTAAAGGTTAATATTTCTTTTTTTGGTCAACATCAACCTAAAGGTTGAACTTGACTAGTGGGTCATTCCTCCCACAGTCTCACCCTTTACTCATCTCTATTAATTCGAAACCACGTATTTTTTTTGCCTTTCAATAATTGTTAATTTCGAGGTTGACATGCATGGTCTCCAATATGGCTTAATTCTAAATTTCAGAAATTCGAACAGTAGTGCTCCATGCATATATGTAATGGCCACTCGATCACATCGATCTGCTTGCACATATATATAATAGTTGATAGTTCCATGCATGTAAGGAATCCAATAGCTACAAACGTACGACTCATATATGTCTTGTATTAATTGATCCATTATTCCATATATTCCAACTACCTTCATATCTATATATATGCACGCTGGCTCATCGCCCTCCTCTAATAATTAATTACAATATCTGAAAACTCTAGCTAGCTATATATCTATATACTATGGCAATACTCCATAGTCCATATATATATGGGGGAACCTTGGCAAATATCTGCATGTGGCATGCTTTGAGTTTGAGCTTCAAGATGTATATATGCTCTCCTAATTAATTAATTAGTAGGTAAAACTAGCTATCTAGTAAATAATTAAGCTTGTGAAGAGGTCTTTCCAAGTATTATATATATATATATATCCATGCATGCATGTCTAATCTTTTCCATTAATTAATATATATTTAGCTAGTTAGCTAGGCATGTAGCCACCAAAAACAGAAAGATGTAGGAGAACAGGAGTTTCGATCCTATTTGTGGCCTGTTCTTCGTTCTAATCGATCAGTAATTCAGTACAACTGCAACTGCTTGAGATGCAGACTGAAGTTGATTGATTTGAATTCATGACCATATTATATATAATTTACATATATATATATATATGCAATATGCTCAAATAAAACTTCTGGCTTTGGTTATGGCTACGTGCACTACTTACTCTCCATTTGCCGGCCCATATGTCACGCATTATATTCGATCGACACATAACATAACATATATATCATGAATTCGAATCACACACACACACATATATATATATAAGAGAAAGCTCTAGCTAGCCTAAAGATCATCATTAGTGGAGAAATTAACATATTGCCCACAATTAATATTACACTTGAAATTTCAATTTGGATCTGGATTGGCAGTAGCAGTTAATGTCGACTTTGGGTCTCAACAAGCGCATTCCTCTGCTAATTGCATTTATGCTCATGCTATTCTTCATCATCTCGGTCCTCGTAGCTGATGGTAAACCTATTTAATTATTTAATTATACTACTTTATAAAACTTCCTAGCTAATACCCATTATTTAAAATTAATATTCTTTTTTCTTCTTCTTGTCACACGTACGTACAGCACGAGTTATCAAGGTCGACAACAAAGGTGCAAGTCTTGTTCAAGATGAAGTGGACAGTACCATCAATAGAAACTCATTCAAAACAAAACAAGATCACAATATGAGTGGAGAAGACTTGGACGACTCAGTACTGGTCATGGATTACACCCCAGCTAGAAAGAAGACCCCAATTCATAACTAGCTAGCTAATACATATGCATGCATTTCAATTCTGTGCTCAAATATCCATCATTACGGGAGCTGCATTTAAAAAAGTAATCATATATATATAACATATGCTCAAGTACTATTGTATGTGACAATGTGTCGTCCTATATATATATATATATGTTGCCTGCATGGATATTAATTAATGCAAAATATATATAATTTCTTGTTATATATCCTTTAAGGTTATCTGCTGCTTGTGACCCGAATGAGTCTTATTAGTAACAATGCACCTCATGTGGCCGGAAATAAACTTCATAAAAAGAAAAAAAAAATTGCAATATATGACTTTATTTTTTTGCCAGGATTGCAATATATGACTTATAACAGAAAAATATAACTAAATTAGCTAGTTCGCAGATTAATTTTTTATTTCCAAAATAAATCTTTGCTGTCAATTTTTTTTCCTACGAAGATAGGCTCGTTTTTGTTCTTTTTAAGTTAATTGATCGATTGAATAATATCCAATCGCTTAAGGTTTAAAGATCCCAATTTTTTGTTGTTGGAACTATATAAATGTATTTGCGCGCACTATTTTTGTTCCTATCTAAAATTGATTCTCGGCCCTTCATGAAGGCTAGATAACTCATTAATTAGGTACAATTAGTACGACTCATCACTAGGAGCCATATATATATGGTTGCCCACTATTGGAATATTTGATCTTGATCTTAAATAGACATCCTTTTATATATATGTAAGGTGTACATATATGGATATATAGCTTGAAGTTTTTTCATATCATTGCCCCATAATTAAGCCTTGCAAAACCCTTAATAGCATCGAGCCTCTTGAGATTAAAACCCCATACTTGGAGATTTCATTGACCATGATCCTATCGGTTATAGTGGATTTAGATGGTTAAGTTAAGAACAATATTAATGTATGATATATTTGCAGTGCACTCACATGCACTCCATCATTCATTGCCCGGCCAACACGTACTGGTAATTAAACTATATTTTGTGGGCATCATCTTGCTCCATTTGATGGATTGAAAAGTTTGTAATTAGACTTTGGAGTAATAATTCCTCTTTAAAAGTGTTGTACTTTCTATCCCACTCCCAAAACTTTGTTTACCGTCTCTCGTATGGTCGTATCTTATATATATTCGATATTGTATAAAGCTAGTCTGAATTTTTCAGTACTACCTGTATTGAGTGGTTGTCAGTCCATCAGTTTAGAGCTAGCTTCGAAAAAGCACCGTGGATGCCATCTATTTATGTATAACTTTATTAGAATATATAATACAGCTACTCCAAAAATTTGAATATTCTTACAATTAACTATATATATAGTAATAGTATGCTTGTATAGTAATCCTATAATCCCGATCGAGCTTCTTTCTCCCCCATTTCTCAGACCAAAAAATGGAAACATGCTACCAACAAGGTATATAGTTAGATTTTAATTCACACTATAGTTCTTGTTAACTTCTTAAATTGATTTCCAACTACAAGTTAAACTACTAACTAGTAGTACGTGTTTTCTTAAATCTCTTCTCCTTTTCTTTCCCCTCTTTTTGTACAAACGACCTTAATTTGCTCCCCTGCACGACATATTGTACGTGCAGGGGAACAGGCCTCTGTGATTCAAAGCTTCACAGTTTATATGCTACAGACCATACCAACTTCAACAAGAGCAGCATGAGGAATGTTTAGTGCAACTGGAGGCTCTCTGCAATTTTTATCACAAAACACATAGGTCATGATCAGTAAGCGCTTGAGTACGTTTGAGCCATCACGCACTGCCAAATGCACCTGACCCAGGAAGTATGCAGTGCCACTCTCCCTAGCATCAATTAGTTCTTGTAGCTCCTCCCTAACATATACTCGCATTTTAGGACTATTCGGAGGCAACATGAACCGCACCTTTTTTCTCTTCACTGGAGTAGAAGTACTACAACTCTCAAATGCATCAGTTCCCAGTGGAACTAACCGAGTTTCATTGTTCCCTAAGCTCATAGACTCCTCAAATGCGTTGGTGTCATTTAGAGGAATCAAAGCACTCCCAGTTCCATCTGCTGGTGGCTTTCCAACAACCATCATTCTTCCTTCTGATGAAGTCAGGGATTCAGAATCATTTTCTTCCATGGAAATGAATTCTCCAATTGAACTGATAATCTCTTCTTCGAAATTATCCGTGTCCCTAATGTGATCACAGTATCCATATCTCACGACACAACGATAAATCTTAAGATCTTTTGGCCCGACCCTGCCAATGAGATACCTCCGGCTTGCAGGAACATAAGGCACTGGCAGAGACTTGAAAGACACGAATATCACAACTTGATGAAATGCAGGAAGATTTGTAATGAAGTGTGAGAAGAAAGCTGGAATTCCTGACACTATATCAGTGTAAATGAAACCAATTCCAGGTACCCTGGTAACTCCTAGGGCCGGGCTAATATCTGTAAGCCATTCTGCAGACACCTTGTTTTGTAAATCGAATTCGAGCTTCTTCATGGTTCCGTAATGCCATGAAAGCATGATACTGAAGGACAATGCCAAAAGGACAACCAAATACCAAGCTCCCTTATGGAAATTCAACATACAAGCTAACACGTACATCGCCTCAATAAAGCCAAAGAATATTAGAGAACAGACAGATTCAAACAAATTCTTCTCCCAGTACAGAGCAATTACCAGTGACATGAGACAAGTTGTTACAAGCATTCCGGAAATTACGGCCAAACCTGTGGAGGATTTTACTAATATCCATCAGATAACCATGACACAATTATACAAAAATAGTAAGGATACCAGTAACTGTCATCAAGTTTGTATGATAACAACTTTTTTCTAAATTTTTCATCAGTAATTTGCAAACCAATGGCAGATTTCTCAAATGTTGCATATGAAAAAAGTAAAAGCAAACTTCAGGTAAGATTGCAAATGTTAATTGGTTCAGTTGTTAAAGTTGTCATACGATTACAGGAGGCCTGATCAATCTTGCCTTCATTGGAGTTTTGGGATTTATGAGACAGGAGAGAGCTACATGGACCAAGTAGGACCATAGAGTTGGAAATCTCTCTTTTTTGGGGAAACTTCATTTACATCAGTCATTCAAAATTCCAGGTACTGTTCCAGAATCTATATTTAGCCATTCACATTCTCCACAGTAATCTGCTTCTTATTCGAACAATCTCAATGACTACTTCATGAAATTGTTTTATGTCAAAGTTGCAATAATTTAAATCATAAATTTTCTAGTGAGGAGTGCAGAGAATGAAATATGGCAGGGTTGCTATACTAGTACGCTAGTACTATAGAAGGTAGATTGTTGGAATAAATACCTGTAGCAGTACCAATTCTCACAATATCATGGAAACCAATTGTAACAGTAAGGCTTAGAATCATCAATAGCCAGTTGATATCTGGAATGTAAACCTGCCCATGTATCTTATCTGATGTATGAATAACTTTAACTCTGGGGAAACAACCGAGTGCCAGGCACTGATTTATGATGGAGAAACTGGCCGTTATTGTTGCTTGGCTTCCTACCACTGAAGCAAGTAGGGATATTGCTATGAACCAGTGGCGAATTGATTCTGGACTTTCCGTGCATTCCATATGTTAGATATAGAAATATGCAGATGAAGCAACCACTGAAGCAAATATAAGCAAGTGTACAACTTACTGGGTATGGATTCACTGAGATGATTGAAATCTTCAGCATGCAAGTTTTTGGAGATATATGCAGCTTGACCGGCATAGCATAAAACCAGGACTGGATAGATCAAGCATACAAATGTAATCTGCAGCAGGGCACCATCCATGAGTTCATTTTAACTTTGAAGTACATTTGATATAAGATTGACAGAATATGAGATATATTATAAACCTTGATTGATTTCTTTTTAAAATGACCTAGATCTGCAAAAATTGCCTCTGACCCTGCAAAGGGACAGAATGTCATGATCTAATGAATATATCTGGTTCCAAAAGATGGTGAAATGAAGCTCATAAGATCATAGCTCAAGCACAGTAGAAAAAACCTGCTACACATAAAGCGATGCTGCCTAATGACCTCCAACTGTTGATGTGAATATTCCTAACAAATCTGTACATGTATATGGGGGAGATTGCATGGATAATTTGTTGGTTCCAGTGGAAAATATTATGTAAACCCACTCCACCAATAAATATCAGCCAAATAACGACAATTGGAGCAAACATAAACCCAATTTTATGAGTCCCATAGTGCTGCAGCGTGAAAAGGCACACCAATATGGCAGATGCAATGGGAACCGGTACATCTGAAACAAATAAGATTACAAGGGAACAAGCTGATAAGTAATTGAGATATCTAAATCATAACAATTCCTAGAAACATATCAAAGAACTGACAGCATTAGCACACTAGTTTGCAAGGCTTGTGCAACTTTTTATGCTGGCTTTGCAAAGTTGGATGCATGTCAAATTACTGAAAGAATAAAAGCACTCCAATCTTCATATGGAATTGATAGGCTCAGTATATGTTGTTTACATCTGTATATATATATATATATGTTAACTGTCCACGTGTAATGTCGATTTTTTGTTTTAGTTTTTCTTGTATATTCCTTGCTTTTCATTTTACTAGAATGCCTCTAGAAAAATTATGTTGAGTTATCATGCCCAAAGTGCTGAACCTTACTGAGATCAGTGAATAGGAAACAACACAAGCAAGAAGGTGGAACAAATCCAATTGAAGTACCTACTTGATGACAGAATACTCACATTTCTTAAAAGCTTTTGATATGGACTCCTGTTTACTTAGTGAAGATGAAACTGGTAAGAACCACAAGATGCAATTTCAGTGACAGGGTAGTAATTGACTATATAGCTAATTCTCAAATTGAATTTACGGCAAACTCTTACATATGTGTGACATATCCGACAAAGATCTTTGAACACCTGATGAAGCTGAATAGACTGGGCAAGGAAAAAAGAAAAAGAAAACAAATCATTCAACCTGAATGGCATTAATCATATCAGACAATTTTAATGCAGAAAGTAAATCGTATTATAACTGCCAATAAAATTCAAAGTCTTTTATGAGGACTGCCAAACCAGAAAGAGCTGGGGTAAGCACCCCAACACCAATTGTCATGCAGGAACCGAACAGAGCCAGTAACAACATTAAGTAGTGGCTACTCTTATGTTTTTCAATGGCTCTTCTAGCCCTTGATTCCACCTTTATCTTGAAAGGATTTCCCGTCTCATAATGCATAACCTCATTAGCACTTGTGTCATTTGGAAGCAGACCCACTTTGGAATGTCTACACAAGAGTGAGTACAAAGCAAAAGTACCACCTACAAGTTGGTAAAGTAAAAAATTGTTCAATGCACAATCCTATAAAATAGTTGTTGGAGTTAGAAGGATACTAGACCATTACCTTCTCCATTATCATCAGCTCTTAATACTATAAAGGCATACTTCAGTAAAGAAATGATGCTTATAGTCCAGAAAATAAAGGAGAAAAGTTCATAAACAGTATCCTCTGATCTGATGTCTTCTGCACGAATTGTCCCAAAGACATATAAAGGAGCAGTACTCAGTTGACCATATATTACTCCAAGGCTCTGAAATGACAAAAGAAGCGTATGCTTCCATGTCTCCTGCATATTATCAAAGTCAAAAATTGATGACAGCAGCTTTATTTTTCATATTGAGTATGCACTCTGACAGAATCACATTAATTTTCAGTTTTTCACCTAGGGTGGTGTCATAGGGAGACCCAATTGATTAACTAAAACAAGCTTTTTCTAACTTATGACTCCACCCTAGCTAGGTGTATATGCCAGATATCTAACCCCAATTTGAAAACAAAATGCAGAGGAAAATATACTAAAGCAGTAGAGTATCATGGAAAGTTTAGATCTTGGCTTTTCTTTTCTTGCTAATGGATCATAAATTACTAGCCACAGAAATATCAGAGCATTGCAATTCAACCACCCAAAAAGGAGCGAGAGAGAGAGAGAGAGAGATGAATGCTTTTACAAGTTGATATAATTCAGTACTAAAGCAGGCAATTTTTTATGAATTATGTAGTTAAAAAAGAAGGAAGAAAGCTACCTTGAACTGGTTAGAGAAGGTAGAAGCACTCAGCTGAGGATCCATGTATGTCTGAAATGAGTAGACAGATTGACAAAAAAAGTTGAACTGGATACCAAATGTGTATATAGATTTATATAAGAAAAGACAGAGAGCTGGGAACACCAAGCGACTTGGACAATGCCTTACACGCGGAGTTAACAACGTGAAGGATTACATTTACAGTACGCACACAGAAAGAGAGAGAAATCTCACATTCTCACATAGTTTTAAGGTGATACGAGATACTAACTGTACCAATAAATACAGACGTTTTCTGTTTCCCTTTTTGTTTTTCTTTTTTGAGGGAGATAATTATTTATTTATTTATATGGGTAGTAGGGAGGGAATGCCGGACTGACAGCGACGCCTATGGTTTTGAACAAGAAATTTATTAAACTATTAAAAATAATTTCTTTACTATTATTATTATATAAACGATAGAAAGGCAAATCACATTCACATGCCTTTCCGTATGGAGTTGGGTTGAAGTAGGAACCTCCCACATGTTGTGTGTTTAATGATTTGCCACTTATCTTATTCTTATGAAGAATCTGTGATCCTGGTGTGGTGGACTTGTACTTTGTCCAACTTTAGGTGATTCATCACCTTCTCTTCTACTCTCTCTGCTTCATCAATCATCACACTAAAATCAAACTAGTCAAAATAAATTAATAATGAAAAGAAAAACATGCCAAGTATACTCCTTGTTTGGTACGAAGGATCAACTACGAGCAACCCACTAAACTGGAATGGATTCTACAATTGATATCCGTGGAAGAAATAATAAATCCATGCAAAGATACACCAAATCCACTTCCCACCTCACAGTTCACAATCACACCTGTATTCCAACAACTACTTCCCCTAAAAGATGAAAACACATCATCCATAAAAGAAAGAGCGAAAACCAGATATGTGATTGTAGCTTTTATAACCAGATACAAAGACGGATTCTATTTGAACCAAAACAAGAAGTTGCTCAAATAAGACGGATAAAAGAATACTTTCATTTCAAAACAATTTGAAGGAGCTAAGTAGCTAACTCAACAATTCTTTAGATTCAACAAGATTTCCCCCGAAAACAAACAAAAACAAAAAGGCAGGGCATTTACTACAAATGGACCGCTAAGTTGGCGGCCCTAAAATTATCAAATTGATCTGTTGCTTCATTCTATCTTTATTCATAAGCCTTCTCCCAGTCATCAACCACTTCAGACTTATCCGCAATATTTCCTACCTGCTGCCCTGCTGAAGTCAAGCCACTTGCTTTCGAGTCCAACACTGGATTTAAACGACCCAGAGGCTGTTTTCCAGAGTCCTCGATTCTGGGAGATGAAGATGAGCCCAAAGCCATTTCACTGTCTAGTACACTCCATCGATTCAATGAAGCAGCAAGCGGAGCTTCTTTGTTCCACACAGATGCCTGCACATCTACAGAGCCAGTAACCCACTCTTCATCACCCCATGAATCTTCCCTCCAACCAGGCTCCTGAATAACAGCTTTCTTCCAAGGATTACCCTTCAGTGCTGTAGACGCTCCTCCTTCCTTAGCTGTCCCCAATCCACCCCAAGCATTAGAACCCGATGATCCCACAGATGCACTGCCATTTGAGATAACAACAATAGCGCCATGATATAGCGTACCATTATCCAACCTCCTCATTGCAGTTGCTGCTCTAGCAGGATCATTGAATACAGCTAGTGCATTCTTATCATTCAACCAGACTAGCTCACACTCCCCACCAAACCTCAACACCAGTGCACTTATATCTGCATCTCTAGGGAGATCTGGGAAAGAAACTACAAGCCTAGGATCAATGTCTACTAAGGGATCAAAAGCAGGAGGATGGGGTGCGTTCACCGTAGTGGTACCCTTAACCCCAATCACCCGAGCCGGCGCCTTCGATTTGGGTGTAACATGGACCACAATAAAACGCTTGGGCTCCCAACCAGCAGCTTGAACAGAAAGCTTCCACCTTTCAGCAATCACCCTAACTACATCTCTCTTGTCCTTCAGCATTGGACAGAAAACATGGACCCTGAGGCCACTTGTAGCACCTCTACTCTTGCCAAGCACCAAGTACTTGCATCTCTCCTCCACAGATAATACCCATTTTGGATCACGTCTCAAAAGGTCCGAAAGTAACTCAGAAACAACAGAATTCTCACCAAAATGGAGTGAATCCAAGTTTGGGGGAGTTATATCAAAAGCATCTGCAAGAACCCGTTTTCGCTCCAACTTACCACACTCATCATCACACATAAGCTTCCTCTGTCCAAGTGGGATCTTCTTGCCGGTTGCTTCGACTGGTTGAAGTGGTACTGGCAACCTTTGGATAATGGAAGCTTCATACACAGTATCAGCATTGAAACTAGCATTGCTGCCACCAGAGTCGCAAGGAACAGTTACTGCTATCCGGCCACAAGAACAACTGATTGTGACAGAGAAATCACATCGTGTATCAGGACAAGGAGCATAAGGGTGACAGAGTGCAGTACATGTATGCCTGCAATCTCTCCTAGGAGCACCACATGTCTGTCCACAAGAAGTCTTTGAGCCTGGTTCCACTGAAGAGGAAGTATCACAGGGTGATGGGTGACAAGTTCTGCCACAAGCATGCAGACCACACTGCCTTGTCTTCCCACAAAGCTTGTTACATTTGATGTCCTTTGACCCACAAGGAATGTTCCTGAGGACCACATGTCCACCAATGCACTCCTTTGCCACAGGCACCGAACAAGGTGGACAGTCCCCAAAGTGGCAACTGTGAGAAGATGAATGCCCACAAGACTGAGGTACAGAACATGGGAGCTGACATGATGGAGGTGGTGTACCGCAAGGCAATGGAGGAGGGATTGAAGTTCTCCCACATGCGCATGTCAAGTCAGTGAAGATTGTATCAAGGCAGGGAGGGCAGTGACCACTGTGACATAGTGATTCACAAGAATGCTGCCCGCACCTTAATTTCTTCCCACAGGGCATAGAGCAAAAGTGAGGATCCCAATCCCCTGAGAGAAGATTATTCAAATTAGAAAGAGGACAGCACCTCTCACTACACCGGTGTCTTCCACAGTTCTTCTTCCGCCCACAAGGCTTGTCGCAAGTAAATTTCTCATTCTCCATTGTTGTTTTATAGCATTCCACAGTCCGAGAAGTTGATCCACAACGGCATTTTTGGGTGACTTTAACCAAACAAGGTGGGCAATCCCCAGTATGGCACACCTCTTGACACTGGTGCACCTCGCAAGGGAGGGAATTGCCACATGTTTGTGAACAGGTAGGAATTGGATCTAAACAACTCTGTCGATCCTCTTGCAAGCTTGTTTTCCCACAGTGGCATGTTTTAATCTTTGTCGGCATTAAATTGCACTCTCCACAGGGGCCTGGATGGCAAATTTCACTGCAGAAATGATTACCGCAGCTAAGTTTTTTTCCACAAGTGGAACTGCACGAGAAAACACCATCTTCTGCTTTCACCTCTCCCTTCACAATCATGTCTCCACAAAGAACAACCTCCACCTTTTTCATGCAAAAGCAGGAAGCATTGACAAGAACCTGACAAGGATCACAAGGACCCACATGGCAAATCCGCTCACAGCGATGACGCCAACAATCAAGAAGCTTATTACAATGCTGACCACAAGTAAGAACAGACGTCCGATCTGAGCATCTTGTCGTAATTATTTTCTTTCCACAAGGGCATAAACGTGGAGGGGCAAATGCTTTGCAAGGAGGGCATGGACCTGGGTGGCACTGCAAAACACACATATGCGGGCAAAGATCATCCTTACTCACACCCTTACCAGGGACCTCCCTCTCAAGTGGCTTCCCACAAGATTCGCCACAAGAATGTGGTGTCAAATACAAATCTGAAGGTGGGTCTGTCCTCTTACCACAAAAGCAAACATACCGAATTTCCTTTGACGATGTGAGCTGTACAGATTGACATCCAGGACACCTCCAATTGAATCCTTGATTCTTCCCTGCAGACATATCAATAGAAGTGGGAGCTCGGGCCCATTTCTTGATGCAATTGAGATGGAAAATAGAGTAACAGCTAGAGCATGACCAGACAGGTGCGGACCTCCTCACCATATCATAACAAATCATGCATTCAACAGTGCCCTTGGTCAGTTTATCCTGAATTTCTTGCACAAGCTGAGGCAAATTAGAGTCCTTCAATGCCACCCCCTCCTGATTTTCACTCCTTCCCCTCTCTCTTCTATGATTCATTGGCCGAGCCACAGGACCTCTAGAACCAATATTTCCTCCCATATGACCTCTAGAACCATTATCTCCTTTGTGCTGCCGAGTCTCCGATGGAGCAGAACTATAGTTGGACTGCCGAGTCTCTGATGGAGCAGAGCTAAAGTGGGACTGCCCTACATTTCCATTTGGGTGGTTTGAATTGAAGCTCGGAAGCGGGTTCAGGGCAGTGGTGGTGGGGTTGATGGTAGTGGGATTGGATCCTCTCGGGACCCATTCTCGCCGAGCAGGCTGAGCAGGAAGCCTAGACCTATCCCTCCGCTCATTCCGGGCCTGAAAGCTCATATTCTGCAAAACCACCAAAGCCTCAAACCTCCTATTCTCCGACAGTGTGCTGAGCGAGCTAAATCGATCGAACCCAATCACAGACCGAAAGGATTTTCAAAAACACAAGCAATAACTGCATCGAGAAAAATAATTAAAATCAATTCAGAATTCAACAATCAGCAAACTTGAACAAACAAAACCCTAACCATTCAGTAGTTTACTAAGCTAAATTCATGAATTAAAATCATATCCTTTTCCTAATTCCAATCAACCCTACATTAGTTGGCAACCAAAAAATAAATAAAAACCTAGGCAGGATCAACAAAACCTCGGATTGAACTAAAGACAAATAGAAAAATAAAAAATAAATGCAATACCTGATCGGATGGTCCGAAATGGCAAGAAAGAAAGAGAAGATTTTCCCGCACTTTCTGGGAAAGTGGTCTGTGGGTTTCTTTGTTTGCGTTGGTTGCGTAGTGGGTCCCTGAGATTGTGGTTGTAGTTGTCGGATGTATGGCTTCTCTCCTTCCGCAATTGTATTGGGTTTGTCTCAGAGAGAACTGAGAAGAAACCGACCCAGAGAGAAAGTAGATGGAAGAGACAAGTATATATATGATTGGGATTTGGGAGAGCGGCCGAGAGAGAGAGAGAGAGAGTGGTTGTGGGATTGGCTTGGGGCTTAAGGCAAAAGCGAAAAGGGAAGGCGGTGAGAGTAGTTCGTCACAAAAATCGCATGCTCTCGCCTTCCGTTTACTGCCATTTGTTTCAAGTCCTCTCCAAGTATTTGCGTGGTCGCCACTCAGCCGCCAGGCCCGCCATCGCCTTGCGCCTCACGTTCATCATTGTTCATTGGGCTTCCTCATACCTCTATTTCTTTATTGGGCCTCATCATAGGTCGTTCGTCACTCGGTCTTAATTATATTCATTGGGCTCGCTCCAATAGAGGCCCAATAGAATTACTAGTAGGTACATGGAAATACTAGCATACTGCATACCATATGCAATTTTACTCCATGCTTGAGCAGTTGTGCAGCTTAGCACTCTAGTTTTATATATCCAGAAACAAAAAAAGTAGTAATTTGAGTCATAGTCTTATAAAAAAGAATTTGAAGATTATTTCTATAAAAAATTAATTAAATCTGAAATCATTTGTTTATATAATTGTTATCAAATAAATCAACGGTGAATCAAATTGTTTTTAAAATCGTCTATTTATTTGATTATAATTACATAATCAAATAATTTTTTATTTAATTAATTTTTTACAAAGATAATCTTTATAGTTAAATCTAAAAAATAACCAATTTCAATCATAAATTTATATTATAAAATAATAATAATTAAAGTTAGTAAAGGAGGCAATAGCATTTCTCTAATTAAAATGTTTGGCTAAGTTTCCCAGGTACAATACTCAGTAGCCGGCCAGTAGGGCACGATCTCAGTTGAGGACTTACTCAGCATTCGGCACCAAATTAACAAGAAACCAAAAAAAGAGGAAAGGACACGTATGTCAGCAAATCCCAAATCAGATAGGAATGAGTTGGCAAATTGGAATTTGTGATAAGACTATAATCTAATTAGGACAATGTGCTTAGAATTGGTCTTTTGGGTCCAACGGACAAGTGTTTAATTTGTGACAAGTGCTATTAAATTTGTTCTCAAATGTCTCACCAAGTTCTCATATAGAGATGTGTGGATGTGAATAATGAACTTTCTACTCGTATGGTAAACGAACAATGTGAAGTGTAAGAATTGTTAAACATGGTATGTTAGAGTGTAGGAAGCAATTATTTAATTTAATCAATGTGGTTTACACACCTGAAAATGGATTTAGACTCTTAACAACTTAAAACTAACCTGCCTACGACAAAAGCTGGTCTATGAAGAAGGGTCTTTATATGTTTATAGGAAAACAAGGGAAAAAGAAAGTCGTCTATATATGTATGGTTAGCAACTTAGTAGAATGCCAGCAAAACAAAACTGTTAAGCTTTGCTTTTCCTTAGCTCATATCTGAGTAGAGATGACCTCAACTCAATGACTTATTGGATAACTATTTGGCCATACAAAACAACCCAAAATAATGGTACGTGGATTCCGAGTAGATATGTGGTTGATACACTTCACACTTCAAGGTTTCCTTTTCTTGTAATACAACCTCCACTAATTTTAATTCCCCTATTTTTCCTCTTTGTTTAATACAACCTTCACTATTTCCCCCACATTCTTTCTCTGTAAATTTATATTTTTATATTTTTTAATTATTTTTTGGTTTGATCTATTATTCTACATTTCTACTTTCCAATTGAATCTTCACCAAGAACAATAGAAAACTTCTACAGTCAAAGGAAGATGATAAATTGTCTAAAAAGGAACCTTTTTCTTGTCACTTGCATTGGATTTTCTGTCTCATATTTGTGTTTAAGTTGACTTCTATTATAAATTATCAGTTTAATTATCACCACTAATACATGGAGTTAAGTTTGTCAAATATTAAATATATAGTCCTAAGTACATTTAAGCATAGTCACGATCTGGTATTAACATATTTATTAGAAAAATAAAATAATGTACAGGCTGCAAATTTTGATTTGTATGGATTATATTTGATAATTTGTAGGTGTGCAGGTTGCTCAGTGGCTACACGTTCCAGTCAGCATTCAGAAGTCAGTACCATTCATAAGTCATAACCCAAAGCAACTACAACTTTAATCATTCGGTGTTGTTACTGTATTTATTCAATTCTAATACTGATCATTAATTCTCTTAAACTCACTATTTAACTATAAGATTATCAACAAAAAAAAAAAAAGGTAGGAATCCGAATTCTAGTATCCTAAGTAATGATTTCAGAATAGCAAGACCGCAGTATAAAAGTACAATACTACAACAGAACCCAAACTCCTATGTTCACGTCTCTCTGCAAAGTGTGGACTCGCTCTCAGTCTCTCTCACACACGTGTTGGTAGATTGACAAAAGGAAAAGGCTATCATATTTATCAAAACCCCAACCCGAAGGCATCGCCATAGCCAAAAGCCTCATCCTATCTTTCTTCCAGTTCCTTGTAAAAATGTCTCTGCTTTCCCATCTTCTTAACCTCGACCTCTCAGATGTCACTGACAAGATTATTGCAGAGTACATATGGTGAGCTTTTTTTTTTTTTTTTTTTTTTTTTTTTTTTTTTTTTTTTCTCTGTCTCTTTCTGGGTTTATCTTTTTCTTGGCAAATGGTTATAATTTGTTGGCAACTCTGTTTTAGCGCGCCTTTCTTTCTGTAGTTGCAATTTTTTCTTGGTTATTTATATGTTTTTGGTAATATTTTTCTAAAGAAGATTTGTTTTGATTTTGATATGTTTGTTGTTTGTCCTCTATGATTAATCATATAACAGGATCGGTGGATCTGGTATGGACATCAGAAGCAAAGCCAGGGTAACTTTTCTCTATATATACTTTTCTTCTTATTACTCTTATATGACACACACATATTATTGATCTGTTTTACTTGCATTTTGCATGAGGCAGACTCTTCCTGGGCCAGTTAGTGATCCTTCAAAACTTCCCAAGTGGAACTTTGATGGTTCTAGCACTGGCCAAGCTCCTGGGGAAGACAGTGAAGTCATCCTATAGTATGCTCTCTCTCTCTCTCTCTCTCTCTCTCTCTCTCTCTCTCTCTCTGTGTGTTTTTCAAGCCTTTCAATGAAAATTTGCTTTTGTTGGTGTTTTAAAATAGTCCACAGGCAATTTTCAAGGACCCATTTAGGAGGGACAACAATATTCTTGTAAGTCAAGTCCCCTTCACCTTGAGTGATTAATTAATCCATTTTCATTTAATTTTCTTTCTTTAAGCATTTATTAATATCTGTCTGTTATTTTTGTTTGTTTAATAATTTTGATTATTATTATTATTCATAGGTGATATGTGATGCTTACACCCCTGCTGGAGAGCCAATTCCAACCAATAAGAGGGCTAATGCTGCAAAAATTTTCAGCCATCCTGATGTTGTTGCTGAAGTACCCTGGTAACTAAATTGTACCATCTTTTTAGTTTTTACCCCTGGGAGAAGTCTGTTTGGGAATTGGGATTCATCATTTATTATATAATATGCTTTAATTAATATAATTTTAAACATACAGGTATGGTATAGAGCAAGAGTACACTTTGTTGCAGAAAGATGTAAATTGGCCAATTGGGTGGCCTCTTGGTGGATATCCTGGACCACAGGTCACATAATTATTCCTTTCTAAATATGGATTTTGCAGTTTGTACCTTTACCTAATTCATTGCCGTTTTATTGTATATGAAACAATTCATTGTATCTCTTGCTTTTTTGCTGGTCCAACATATGCTACTAAAACTAGAAATTTTGTACCAAATAAAAAGGAAGTCTCTTAGAATTATTCTAGTTACCAGTTTTATTGGATGAGAGTTGAAATGGAATATGAGCCTCCTCCTTGTAGATGTTGAGCTGTAACTGTAATTTGTTTTGACAATTACAGGGACCATACTACTGTGGTGCTGGAGCTGACAAGGCATTTGGTCGTGACATTGTGGATTCTCACTACAAAGCATGTCTTTATGCTGGCATCAACATCAGTGGCATCAATGGTGAAGTTATGCCTGGCCAGGTAAATTAAATATAACTTTCTGCTTTTTGTGTGTTTCAGGATTTTTTTTTTTTTTTTTGCAATCTTCTCTTATCATATTTGCTTTCTATTGTGAAGTGGGAATTCCAAGTTGGACCTGCAGTTGGCATCTCTGCTGGAGATCAGTTATGGGCTGCTCGTTACATTTTGGAGGTAATTTGATTTTGAGCTACCCAAATGGTTTTGCTTTCTTGTACAATACCACAATGTATGTGGAAAAAATGAAAAAAAAAATTGGAATAGTCCTTGTGATATGTTTCTGTATTACAGAGGATTACAGAGATAGCTGGAGTGGTGCTTTCATTCGATCCCAAACCTATTCAGGTTAGAAGAGAGTTTCAATCATTCTATTCTTTCATTAATTCACTCTTGCTATTTGGTTCATTTCTTGTTTAAACTTCTTTTGAGGGTATGTGTGACCAGGGTGACTGGAATGGGGCTGGTGCTCACACAAACTACAGGTAGTAAATCTTATATATATATATATATATCTCTCTCTCTCTCTCTTTGCTTCATGAAAAAGTAACATAAATGTCTTTGTTAGACTGGTTTTCCTTTGTTTTCATTCATTGAAAAGTCATATCATGGTAATTTCAGCACCAAGTCCATGAGAAGCGAGGGAGGTTATGAAGTGATCAAAAAGGCCATTGAAAAGCTTGGATTGAAGCACAAGGAACACATTGCTGCTTATGGTGAAGGCAATGAGCGCCGGCTCACTGGCCGACATGAAACAGCAGACATCAACAACTTCTTATGGGTACATGTCCTCATCTACACCTCAAAGATTGTAAAGAACCAGTGTAGTTGATACTTGAGCAGTAACAAAATGCTAATGTTTTTCCTTAATGGTTTGACAGGGAGTGGCAAATCGCGGAGCCTCCATAAGAGTTGGGAGGGACACAGAGAAGGAGGGTAAAGGTTATTTTGAGGACAGGAGGCCTGCTTCTAACATGGATCCTTATGTTGTGACCTCCATGATTGCTGAAACTACACTTCTCTGGAAACCATAGGCAACAAACAAACCCATTTGGTTGAAAAGGTTATGGATGTGGGTTTGTACCGTTAAGAGTCATTACTGTGTTTCCATAGATGGGGGGAGTGAATAAAATTGCATCGGTCCCCTGTTTTAGTAGTAATCATAAGCAGAGCATTTAACCTTGTGGTTGAAGAAGGCTTGTCTTACTTAATAGTTCCTTTGGATGACAATAATAATATTGACGCAACCATTAGTGTCTATTTCTTTTTCTTTTCTTCTCCTTTTTTCTTGTGTGATGGTTTCACCAATTTCTTTGTGATGATGCCCTGCGATAGTACAAAGGCAATTGGAACAGAACAATATAATATCATATATTATATTAAATACCCGAAATTCAAGGAAATATTAGGAAAGCCGACAGAGTCTGTTGCAGGAGTCCCTATGCAACAGTGTACATACAGATGGGTGCCATCACATCGTAAATGTGAAACCCAGTCAGTGAAGTCAAAAATTGATTGCATTGCATGTGGTGCCAAAACCAACTTTGTTGGTTCCCATAAAAAGAAAACGGGAAATTTTATACAACACAAAATTTCAAAATGCAATGAGGCCTAGGCTCCTTCAATTTGCAGTCTTTTAAGTCGTCAGCGATATCCACATTAGGAGGTTATCTTAAATCTTCATTCTGAAGCCGCAGTCACCAACCCCAACCCACTAAACCACATAATTGCTATGTGGTGCAATGCAATCTCATCAATAGCTCTGCAAATGGAATCAAGATGACAAGATATATACATCATACATGTGTCACCATGAAATGTCTTGCCTTCTTGCTTCTTTCTTCAACTACCTCCACCAGGGTGACTAGGGTCTTCTGCTACAGTGCTACCCTTCAAAGCCCTCGTGGTTATTTTATTGAATTGTATATATATATATATTCAAGCTTTATTCTTTGCAGTTTGCCCAAGTAGTAAGTCAATGTGAAATTGTGAATGAATGGGCAATGTTCTCTAATGTCTATGTGAAATTGTGAATAAAATTTTTAAGGGAAAGTCTTGCATTCCATTTTATGGATTCAAGTCAGTGTGAATGCACTGACCTTGTATGGAACACTCCCCTTGGATCCCATTTTTAATGAATTAATTACTAATGGATTTCCCATCAGAATTTGGATCCTTCTGATACCCGAATTCGTACGAAATGGATATATTTGCTTTCAAACATAGAAATAACACCAACTTTGGCTTTTCATTAGCATAAAATATAAAAGTATCACATACAAACAATCAAGATTGTCCAACGATTTGTGCTTCCAGACTATTCAAATATAAATTTATTTTTTATTTTTTTGCTTTCAAAAACTGAAATAACACCTACCCTTGGTTGGGACACCGGCCGTGGCTCTCATAGAATAAAATAAGAAATAATACATACGAAGAACAAAGAATGTTCAAAGTTCAGCACTTCCTGAAATACTAACCCAACACTGTACATGATTTTAGTTATATCTTCCATCACCAAAGAGAAAACTTTTTTCGGTACATACCAAAGAGAAAACTTTGAATTGATAGAATGAATACTTTCAATGCCTTAATTTGTGCAAGTGTGCATATACTTTCATGCTTCAATTTGAGCTATTTTAGCCTTAAATATTAAATTATGATCTATAACTGACTGAAGATATTATGTGGAATCAATCAAAAGATCCAAAACTGCAATCTTTGATTCTCAAGGGTCAAAACCAGACATCCAAATTCCAAAAGGACCAAAACTAGAATACCATAAACTAAAAACATGTATTATTTACATGGGGAACAGAGCTAAAAGTACTAGGACAAAAAAACAGGGCAGGCAGAACAGAGAGAAAACAGAACAAAACCCTCTGTTTTGCAATTCTAGAAAGATGCATAAACTATCCCCCAATCCCCATCCTCACTGAATTGTGAATTCCAAGAAATCAAGCCTCCTAAGAGTCACCGACAGAGATGGGTCTGCAAGATATTCCCAAAGGAGATCGAGAGATCTGCCTGGTGATCTCTTTCAGCACAGGTCTCATCTCTGGCTTTCCCGGCAACCAATCAGTGATTTTCTCGGATTCTTGCTTGATCTTTCTCACTTGGCTGTGAACCGGAAAACCCAATTCCTCAAAGCCTTCTATCTTTCTATTGTTGTTGCTACTGTTATTGCTGTTCCTGTTCTCCATCTTCTTGTGGATTCACAAAAGCCTCTGCCTCCAAGTATAGTTGTACCACTATTCTATCTAAGTATATATCTATATATGTATGTATGTAAATTCTAAAGGGCTTTTGTGAAGTATGTGGGTATATATAGAGGAGAAGGTGGTGTAGATTGAGTGGGAGATCAAGTTGGAGACGTAGGAGGGAAGGGAAGAGAGATGTTCCGTGGAAAAGGTCCATCTTTGGATTGGTTTGAGTCGACTCTTTTGGACCCTGTTGAAACATAAAGTTTCGATACTCTGTATGTCACCGCATCATAGACATATGATACAACCACTTGATTGCCACTCATCGTGTGCTCTCTCTCTCACTTAATTGATCTAATGGTCACAAGTGCATTTTCATAGCCATTTGATAAACTTTGATTTCAGCCCATCTTTCTTGTTTTATTACTTTTATCTATATTTCTTCGAAGCTAATCTTAATTTTAAATTCATAATCTGAGTATTAAATCCTCATAAATTGATAGATATTGAGTATTAACTATATTTAATGGTTCTCCAACTGGGAAGGTACACCAATCAATTATTTGGATCCCCATGATATCTGCACTTAATGAATAGGATTGAGCTTTGTGGTGCAAGTGCAGAGTGTATCAGATAATTACCTTTGGATATTTGTTAGTATGTTTTGGGTGTGAACATAGAAGATGAATAGGAATATCTAAAGGTCAAAACTCAATTTTATAATTCTATGTTACCAAGAGGTTTACCAAATGAATACCGAACCTTATAGGGCCAAAGATTCTTTTATTTGACTAGTCCTTAATCTGTCAGATTACTATTAATTGCCCACGGTTTTTAAGTATATCACAATCACCAACACTGATTTACAATTCATTTGGCCAAAAAAAAATCACTGATTTACAATTATATTTTTCCTTTTACCAACATAGAAAATCAATTACTTGCATTTTAGTTAATCTTTTGACTTGATTATAACTTATATGCTTTACAGTTTTATCCTACATATTATTTTCCTCTCAAAACTCTTTTAAATTATTTTTTCCTATTTTATCCATAAATAACAAAAAACCGATATCCAAGCGAATCCTTTATAAACGTTGTGAATATTTTAACCCCGTGATTTATCCTTAAAACGATTCTTGGATAATAATCAGTAAGCCAATTTTTGTTACAGTCAAGTCAACGTTCAACAGCCGCGCTTCAACTCTGGGACTCCGGCCACATCCATTTATATCAGGTAAAAGTCAATCTTTCCGTTGCCTTCGGCGAGAGGGTAATTCCGTGATTCTATCCAAAATTAGGGGCAAATGTCATTCCACTTACGATGACGTGGAACATTGACGTGGCCTTCAACGCGGTGGGTAAAGGCGGTTAAGTTTGTTAATGTGGCAGCCGGCAGTCGTCAGCGTGAAGTTGCAAATTGTGCCACGCGGCTCAATCTGCTCTCTCTTTTCACGCAATATAGGCCCATCATTTTGCTTTCATCTTATTTTAAAATTCAAACAACACCAGATGTTGACACGTGCATCTTCATCAAAATGCTTGACATATATAATGCATTGATCGTGCTAATCTTTTGAGCTCTTTATGTGGTTAACCTTTTGGAGTGAGATTCAAGTATCATGCTAATCCATTCCTAATTACCTACATGTACTAATTGCAATTACTCTAATATGGAGCACATAATTTATTCATTAATGAGTGAACTTTAAGCATTAGCTTTGTGAACTTTTACTAATATTCTCAATTAGTATTGCATAGCAATATAGCATGCTTTTTTTTTTTTTTTGGTACAAGCATAGCATGCTTTTTAAGCATTACTAATTTCCTTTTTTGTTTTAACCTTTATTGAGTGAGACTTAAGCATTAAGGTGGTGAATTCTTCGTGTCCAATACTCACTTGTCCCATCACATTAGTTATTTTCAATCATAAATTATGAACATAATGGTCATATTACGTAGAATGAAATTGAAATTGGGTCTTTTGGGCATGTCATCATTTACAAAAGAATATTATATCCTTATCATCGATTTTTTTCCAACCAAATTACATGTCTTTTTCTCCATTATTATTTGGAAAATGTTTTTTCACACTCTTAGAAAAACTTATATATCATACTCCTCCCACAATTTATTCTAACATTATTTTAAAATGTTCATGTCATCAATGCTATGTTGTAAACGAATTATAAACTTGACTACCATTGGGTATTGGCTATTAAACTCTGACAAAGTGATTATTTGATGGGTCGATGACGTTGGCTTTTGGCAAAGGTAGTGCTATACTAACAAAAATGTTCTTGCTTCTTACCAATAATTATAGTCAGTTGCAAGTTTCAATTGTAATGACCTTGGCCATATATAGTTGAGGTGCAATTTTCATTTTTCAAGTAAAGGTGATGGTCCTAAATTCCTAATGGAGGATGATGACGAATAAAGTTGTAATTGGCTGTGAAAATTAGTGAGAAATTAATTAATGAGGTAAGCAAATAGGTGTTTTTCCTCATAATAGATAGAGATAGAGGTGAATCAAAGACTTGACGTGAAGAAATATTTTTAAAACGTGTTAGAGCAGTGGGTGTTAGGTCAGCCTCAAACAAACATGACTGAAGCTTACCTAATTTCCTCCAATGTCATTTTGAATCCTAAATAGAATTCCTATGTATCTGGCCCTACATATTTCTTTATGGGCTCTTTTTTTTTTTTTTTTTTTGAAGAATTTAATATAGGACTTTTATTAATGTTTTCCTCTAGAACAAAATTTTCTTATTGTAAAAAAGGCCACAATCTATCCAGAAGATTTTTCAAACTTTTTTATTTATTTTATTTTTGGGCCGATTATCTGGAAGATTGATGTGTTGTGATTTGGTAATAAGCTTAAGCTTTTGAATAAAATAGAACAAACAGAAGAGTTGGGCTGATGAGATTGTCAGTTTAGTTGTACATTGAGTGATGGTCCGGACTCCTCATGGATGAGTTCTCAAATTGGTGGGCTGGACTGACCACACTTTAATTAGAGCTGTTCCTTGTGCTAAACAGTGTACTCGATTGGGCTGATACCCATTTGGATCCTTCTTTAATTGGTAAAAATCTTATTAAGTGCTAGTGGGCTTAATTAACTTGAGTCACTAAAAAAAAGAAAAAGGAAAGAGGATCAGATTGATCAAATGGGACCAAATCATGTGAGATAATCAATCATCCTATTAAAGCAAAGGGTAAGTGATTGTTTGTGTTGGACAAGAGTACAAGACATAAGAAAGCTTACAAGGATGCAAAGCCAAAGGCAAAGGCAAAGGCAAAGGTAGGGAGGGCCTATCCTTGTAAGTTGTGTCCCTTACGTAAAGCTACTGATTTTGAAAAGACACATCAAGACAAGAGGGAAAGCTTAGGCACATCTTAACTCTCTTTTTACAAAGTTATATCCCTTTTTCCACAACTTGCTCTTATTATTATCTTTCGAGTCTTCTTCCTTGTCAACCCAATATATATTATCTGTCATTATGGTTGTATTTTGTACATTATAACTTTGTGCTTGCTAGATTCTCATATTAATTAGTAGTATTGATAAATGGTTTTGAGTTTAAGAGTTAAGCGTTTTAGGTTTAAGATAACATAGTTAGCTTTAGACCAAATCAAACACAATATTAACAACTAATAATCAGTAAGTGGTCCAGGTTTTTATCATATATAATCGCCTCAACACAAAAATTTCTATTATATCTTCATATTATTCTTACTTATCAGTTGCATACATTAGTATATATATCACTTTTACTTCTCTCTTTTTTTTTATATGCTTGCAGAGGCATACAATGATATGTTTAGGGCTTTCTGGTTAAAAGTTGGGTTTTCTTTCCCTGGCTTGATCCCACCCTACGTGCAAAGTAGTGATCTAAATCATCTCACCATGTGCAATGTAATTATTTGAATCAATTCACTAAAAGAAAAAGTTTGGAATCAAATCCTAGTCTAAGATATTTCAGCTTTTGCTCCCTTAGCTAGAGCTAGAGCCTATATATGAATTCCTTCCATTCTCAAAAGAAAAGAATTGAACACCACAGAAATGGCATCACCAATTAGTGGACTATTGCATGTTGCAGAAAAGGCTATGAAATTAATCAAATTATGATGGTCCTTAAGAACATGATTAACTAATTTATTTTTATTTTTTTTATAACAGGAAAGAATATATTGAGATTGACAGAATTGACTCAATACCAGCTGATTCATACCAATTCCATGGAAGTAAATTTTCAATAATTTGATGGTCGATTCATACATCGCTGCCCCAGTTGCCCAGTTGGCCAGTTGGATTACGAGATGATACAATATATATTAGACTTGTGCATGTATTGAAAATTCAAACTACTCAAACAGTCATATGAAGATCCAGTCATATATTGCACATGGAATTACAGATGAGGCAATCCAGTCATATGAAGATCAATTGTCTAGCAATGTTGTTAAAGTTAAAAGTTTTTTAACATTCAATGATAGGTTTACAAAGAAGTCTAACATTTTATATATTGTGTTCGTATATATATATATATAGAATTTGTAATATGAAATATTTATATTTTCAAGATAAACACGTAAATCGTTTATATAAAATGATATGAAATACGTGTGTTATAGAATTGTCCACTTTAACATATATGTTAAACGAAATTATTTAATCCAAAATCAAATTAGAATGGAGTTTTTTATATTTATTCAAAATACAAATAGTTTCCATTTGAAAGTCTCCTTAATGACAATCACCAAATAAAAATTCCATTTTATACCAGTACCAGCTTGAAACAGCTTGAAAGGGGAAGAGAGGTTGATTATTCCTACACGCTTATATTTACCTTTGCTGTGAACATTGAAGCAGACTAGCAGAGTACAGCTGGGTAGTAGTAAGTAGTAACTAGTAGTCGAGTAACGAACTTAACCTCCGCATTAGGCATTCATATCGGTCGTATGGAAAGCTTTTTGAATATTGAAAATTTGAAACCGTGTTGTGACTTGTGATGTGGTCGCAGGCTCGCAGCACACATTTTATTATATTTTTCAAAGAAAAACCGAGTGCCACTTAACAGTTATCTAAACGCGTCAGGTACACGTTCGTAGATAGGCCAAGCGCCCACATGACCCGTTTTATTTTTGTTCTCATCCCCAATCGTGCAACAGAAAATAGTAAAATACTCACAAGTCGCAATTTCAGAGTTGAAAAATCTTCCTACCCTCGCTCAGGCGCGTTGACTCTACACTTCAGAGTAGATAATATCAACCTTCATCTGCCACTGTAAGAGCATCCTCACTTGACTAATCACTAACCATCAATATTATTTGACTTAAAACTGTTCATTTTCTCTTTAAGGACGTCGTATAGCATTTTTCTTTTTCTTTTTTCTTCTTAAAAAAAATAATAATAAATTCTTCTAAGGTCATATAGTTATGCCAACACAAAATGTTATATCATATTATAGACTTCAAAGAGATATGTCATTAGAACGGTTATCTTTTAGAACTGGAGTTCAACTTCAAAATATTGAGAATACAACAATTTTGGTTACAAAATGCATGAGGGACTAATGAATTAGAGATCACGGATTAATTGAATGCACGTAGAAGGTGATTCTAAACTTCTTGTTGATCTGGTTTCTCAAATACTGCCTATACCATGAAAAGTGCATGATTTCTCAAGATATTTTTTCAACATATATATCAGAAATTTAATTTGGTAACATATATATAAAATGTTCTAAAATTAATTAGTTAGTAAATTAATACAAAACTAACTACTCTGTTGGTCACACCGCACAATGTAATCTCAAAATCTAAACTGTTTATTTTTTAGGCTTTATTTTAAAGATCATTTTGGTAAAAAATCTTCAAAATTAGAAGTCATTTAGTCATTTGATTATAACAACAACTATTTATATGCTTATATTGAAAACACTAATCATCTATTTATTTGATCTCAATTAGATAACTAAATGATTTCCGATTTAGTTAATTTTTTGCAATAATGATCTCTGAAGTATGACTTAAATAATTAACGGTTCAGATTATGATATTAGTTATGTGGTAATCCCAAAAATATGGTTAGTTTCATATTAACTTGCTAACCAATTAGTTTTAAAGCACTCTTCAACATATATATATATTTTTTAAAAAAATAAAAGTTACATGATAACTATTTATACAAAAATTTGGTGGCCGTATCAAAATTTTGTATTACCACCAAATTTTTGTATTATAATATTAAGTATTTTTTAAACAAAATACAAAAACTCATCTAGCAAACCCAAACCAAATGTAAAAGGCCACACGGCCCACACCACTATTCTGTAATTAGGAAATTTTTTATTGATTTAAGTGTAATCATCAATCAAATCACAATGAATGAGTTTTAATATACACATTTAAGTATCAAATGCACATAAAAAAAGGTAAATAAACACATGAAGCCAAAATGCCAAATTAAGGGCATGAACCATGTCATGGCCAAAAAAAAAAGGGCATGAACCATGAGGTCTCACCTTTTGCCTTGATTTTTGTTTCTCTCATATCTTTATTTTTCTATTTCTCAAACTAAAAAAAACGAAAAAGATATAAAGGGGGCTTACTAAAAAGGATAAGAGCTCATGAGGTTTATCATAAAGAATAGCTCACACGATCGCGTTTCTAACTTGCGTGGCAAACGTCGTTATCAACTGCTTGTGCATGCGCGTCAGTTGTCATTACAAGGCAAACAGTCGTGGCTTTCTTCTGTCCAGTGCCTATATATCCCAACAATTAACGAAAGGCTTCAGATAGTTAATACAAGATTGAAGCCAGTTTCCCAAATCGTATCCTCACTCACTCAGATTCCATTTCTAACTGAAGCTCTCTCTCCGCTCTTCACATAAGACAATCTATTTTTGGAGTTTCAGTTTCCTAGTTTTTCGATTTGTGGGTCTCTTTTTCTGCTAGAAAAGATTGCATTTTTGCTACACCAAAGGGAAAGTTGTAAGTTGGGAAGTGATGGGTCTCATTCTTTCAAGGACTATTGTAAATTTTATTTTCTCTTCTTCCCTTTTCGCCAAGAAAAATGGTGGAAAGTTCATTCCCATGCAATTTGGGAACATGGTCTCCTTAGTTTCCCGGACCGGAAGGCATTTGCAGCGCTATGATAGCGGTTGTCGCCAAGTTGTAGGGTATGTTTCCCTTCCCCTGTTTCATAGATTTGTCGTAATCTTTTTTACATATAAAGGTAAACCTTTTGTTTTTGAACTTACTTCAAGATTCTTTTTTCTTAGCCTAGAATTGGGGAAAAAAAATTTAATGAATAAAATCAAGAAATTTGTCAACTGGGTTTTGTTAAATGAATGAACTTTGTGGTCTTTTGAGGTCGAATTTTTGAAATATTGACCATCACTTTTGTCATCTATTAATTTTGTTATAGTTTATGTTTTGGGATTTGACATGGATCTTGTAATCTAATTTTTGGGGGTAATTTTTGAAATTGTGCAGATGCATACCATACAGATATAAGAAAATCGACCAGTCTTCATCTGTTGAGGAATTAGAAGTTCTTGTGATTAGTTCACAGAAAGGTCAAGGAATGTTGTTCCCAAAGGTACTACTACTATATACTGTATATGTAGTCTTATGGCTGACTTTCCCATTTTACAGTCGAAGCAGTTTTTTCATTGTCCTTAACGTTTGTACAACTGCAATGTGATTATAGGGTGGTTGGGAAGTTGATGAGTGCATTGAGGAGGCTGCTTTAAGAGAGACGGTAGAGGAAGCCGGTGTCGTTGGCAATCTTGAGGTTGGTATTTGCAAAATCAGTCCTGTATTTTAGTTTGATTTTCATTGCAATTTATCCATTTTTACTCATTCATGGTTTGGATGTACTTGCAGCGTAAATTGGGTAAATGGCGCTACAAGAGCAAAAGCCGGGGTATCATTCATGAGGGATACATGTTCCCTTTGCTTGTCGACAAGCAGTTGGAGATTTGGCCTGAGAAAAATGTCAGGACACGAGAATGGGTATGTGGAATTGCAATTTGATGCTTATTTGTCTCCAAACATCTTTATTTTGACCGAATTCTGTGAAGATGGTATGTTCTAAATGTTATGGTATTTGATATTTTGTAGATGACTGTTGCTAAAGCTAGAGAAGCATGTAAAAATTGGTGGATGAGGGAAGCTTTGGATGAGTTTGTTCGTCGACAGATGCACCCCCAACGGATAGTAGAAAAGGATGAAACAAGTTGTACATAGACAGCCAAATCATAGCCTTGTTCTTCTAAAAAAAAAAACAATTTTGGAGGATGAAACAGAGATGTAGGGAGAGATAAGTTTCCAAAACTCGAAAAACTCGAAGTAGGAATGAGGAAGTTGAAGATCAGAACTGAAGTTGTTTCCTTCACAAGTAAATGTGGGTGTTACCTCAGACTTTGTTTCTCCCATCTTTTCTTCTCCAGAGAATTGATTTCCAAACTGTACAATGTACCTAGTTGAAGATCTAGAAACAGAACATGTTGTATGTGTACAGTTCCATTCTTTCAATCCAATTCAATTGATTTTGATTCTCTTGTGTGTGAACTTGTGATGGAATCATAAACTTTTTAGTTAACTCGAGTTGAGTATTCTGCGTGCGGGTTTTCTTTTCCGCTTTTTCTTTACCTTTGGAAATCTGATCCTTAGCCATTAGCCAGTAGCCACTTCATGAGAAGGGGTGGTTTGCTTGATGTCCACAAGGTCTAGCCCACAGAGGCACATGCCTAGTGTGACTGGCTTAATATAGCTTGGAATAAGAATTGGAATATGCTTACCAAACTTGAAAGAACAAATAATACTGATGGACAATATTGGTGGAGTGGTTAGAGGCAATAATGGTTGAGATATTGGAAACCCAGATCAGAAAAGACGATAGTGATGGATTGTCGTTTAATCTACCACTTGTGGGGTAAAAACTAAAGTAATGCTATACAAGCCACAGCTGCAGCAATCAGGTTGCTACAAGTCGTTCTCTCCTTTAATCTTTATTGTTTTGTCAAGTGTGCCTACTGTCATATGACTGTATGAGTTTGTTTTACACTAGTCATTGTAATCGACATTTTGTTTTGACTCTCTTTGGCTGAGCATATGTATGTAAGTGTTTGTGCAGAGATGCTAAGTCAACAAATATATCTTTTAGAATGGTATACAAACTCAACAAATATTGATGAATATAAAACATTACGGCTACCCAAATCATTGAGATAGTCATTGAATTCATAATAGACTTATTCACAACCATTGTCTCCTATAGATACATTTTTTCTCACTTTGTCCCTTAAAACTTAAATCTTTTCAAATTGTCACCTGAACTTCACACAGTTGTTGCAAAAAACCTTATGTCGTCAACTCTGTCAATTTTTTCATTAAAATGACTGATGTGGCACCTATATGGCATGAGTGAGATCATTTTTTAGTTATGTAAGATTCATGTGGAAAAAATAAAAAATAATTTTTAAACTAAAAAATAATAAGATGCATGTCAATTTTTTATAATTTTTTTTGTCCACATGGATCTTACATAACTAGAAAAGGGTCTCACACATGCCATATAGGTGTCACGTCAGCTTTTTTAACGGAAAAATTGATATAGTTGACGGCATAGAGTTTTTTGCAACAATTGTGTGAAGTTCAGGTGACCAACTGAGAGGATTTAAGTTCATTGCCTCCTATAAGATACATTTTTTCTCAATTTGCCCTTTGAAACTTAAATCTTTTCAAATTGCCACTTGAACTTCACACAGTTGTTGCAAAAGACCCTATACCGTCAACTCTGTCAATTTTTCCATTAAAATAACTGACGTGGCACCTATATGGCATGAGTGAGACCCTTTTTTAGTTATGTAAGATTCATGTGGACAAAAAAAAAAAATTTAAAACTAAAAAAATAATAAGATCTATGTCAATTTTTTATAATTTTTTTGTCCACATGGATGTTACATAATTAGAAAATGGTCCCACCCATGCCATATAGGTGCCACATCAACTTTTTTAACGAAAAAATTGATATTTAAGTTTTAAAGAACAAAGTAAAAAAAAATATTTTACAAAAAACAATGGTGTGAATAAGCTTTCGTAATAAAGTAGCTCTTTGGCATGGAACTCCTTCTTTGATAGGTCCCGCAACGGCTCTATTGTCACCATAACTTTTTTAATACAGAGTCAATTATTAAGGCTTTTGATTATTCCATTTTATTTTGATAATTTGACTGCCAAATACAAGTGTGTGACTTGTTAATAAGAATTATGTTTTAATGGATGACATCATTAAACTATTATTTTGGTTTAGTGAATAGCACTCGCTCAAAACTTATAACGTGAGTTGATTAATAAAAAAAAAAAAATTATTCATGGTTAGGTATGGTGAAGGTAAGTCCTTTTATGAAGGTTAGGTATGGTGAAGGTAAGTCCTTTTATGAAGACAGAAGAAAAAAGCAAGTACATGAATCAGATGAGGAAAGTATCTAAAAGCTTAATTGTATTGCTTTGTTAGAAATGGAGGAAGTGAGAGAAAACAAAGAATGGATGTGCCCGCATTGCATAGAAGAAAAAGGAGTAAAACCTTATTGGATATGTAACAGGTATTATATATATGATCATGTCAAAATACATTTGCTGATTCAACCTAATGAGCTTTTGTTTGTGGACTGACCGAAGATTTAATGTTTTCTTATCTTCTTGAATAATATAATAGTTCAGTGTGCCTAAAGAAGAGAAAGATGGCTCCAACTGGGTTAGCAATATACAGATGTATGTGTCCAGTTCCCTATTGTTGATTCACATGTTTTGGTTCTAGTTCTCACATCCATTGCTTATTGCTTAATATACTTCATTATGGACTTACTTCCTTTATTTGTATTCAAATTAAGGTCGAGAGATGGGATATGAGTCAGTGGCACATCTGTTAATGGATGAGCTTCAACGAGCAGACAAGCGCAGGAAATGAAGATGAAGATGCCCTCTCTAACATACACCATTATTACATGAGTACCTAGTGTTACAGTTTTGTGTCTTTTGACCCTATGTAGAATTTGTATGGCTGATGTTTTAGGAACAGACCACCTGCCGTGGAATTGATTGTAGTTGGCTCTTACTTTTGTCCTAACGATCATGTAATTAACTAATGAAGCTCTTTTGGACTCACTGATAGTGTCATTCATGGACTCAATGAGCTGCATTGCGCTGATTGTATACAAAGAAGAAGAAAAAAGAAAACCCATGACAGTCAAAGTTAGATCAATCATTTACATAACTTCAACCATGCTACAAAAGAGTGGAGCTTGTGGTTATGAGTATTTATCCCTACACTCATAAATTTCGACTTGATCCTTTCGTTTTCAATATCATTTAATAAAAAATAAAAAAAGGGTTATAAAAGAGAAATAACAAACAAAGAAAAAAAATATATAAAATGCTTGGTCTCCTCCACTATTCCTCTGCGCTTAAAAAATAAAAAAGGTAGAAAACCTGACCCTAAAACCTCCGCAAACCCCCGAAAGCAATTAAGCATCTGACATTCCCAGCCGTCGAAGGCCTAAGCAAGCAATGCCCATAATCCAGTTCCCCTGCATCTCTCATCTCCCGCCAGTCCCCAACGCTGCGGTTCCACCCTATTCGTTTCTCAGTTCCAGCGCTTCCACATTTTTCACCAGAAAGAACCCAATCTTCAAACCCAATTACTACGCTCCTTTCGTCCGTACGAAGCCTCCGTTCGGTGCCCGTTTGGTCGTCAGGGCCGCCGGAAAAGATTACTATAAGACCCTCAACGTCGGTAGAAATGCCACCTTGCAGGAGATTAAGAGCTCTTATCGCAAGCTCGCTCGTAAGGTAAAGATTACTATATTGACAAATTTTCAGTCGGATTCGAGCCTGAGAATTAAAATGTGAGCTGCTCAAATTAATATGTTTGAAAGCTTAGCAAAAGCTTAGATTTTTCTTTTTGGGAAAGAGGTGATTTTGATGTGAATTATGTTGCAATTAAGCATGAGATATGTCCAATGGGCTGAGACAGTGATTATATATAAATTAATTTCTGTTTTACAAAGTATTGAAATTTGGCATCACAATGTTGGAACAGCATCATCCAGACAAGGGCTCTGGAGCTGACGAGAAGTTTAAAGAGATTAGTGCTGCATATGAGGTATCTCTAATTTTTCATCCCCCCATAATGCTGTTTTGTCATTTTGTCTCTTCAATCTTTTTTTCTTTTTTTTTTTAACTTTTCCTTAAAAGATGGATATTTCATTCATTTATTTGTCAAATACAATATGTTAACCCACGCTTCATATTGCATGAATTTCACTCCATTTGGTGATGTATTGGTTGTGTTGAAAAAAGTTAATTTGGCAGTTATTTTATGAACCTAGTGATTTTATTGCATGATGTATCAGTGCTTCCTTTTTCATTCATATTGTAATGAAGCAGTTGTGTAGGTCCTATCAGATGATGAGAAAAGATCTTTATACGATCGCTTTGGTGAGGAAGGTTTACAAGGAGAATATGTTTCTTCGACCACTGGTTCAACAGGGGTAAGATCATGGCCAACTCTATTGCTTTCCCCCATGTCCAAATAGGCAAATGACTTCCTGGTCTTTTCGACAATACAGACTTGTGCACATACACGTGCACATGTTCTTGTGTATTTTACTTAGTAATCTAATTCTTTTGTTTTTCTAATGAACAAATTAATCATTTTAAATTTTTAACTGCATGCTGATGAATTATCAAAATTATTTAGGTGGATCCTTTTGACGTTTTTGATGCATTCTTTGGAGGGTCAGATGGGATTTTTGGAGGAAGCGGTGAACCAGGAGGCATTAACTTCAATATGAGGAACAGGGGAAACCAGGGTCTTGACATTCGGTAACTGTCTAGCTGCACTTTTATTATTGAAGGCAGAAAATTTATGTTTTCCAGGCCTTTCTTTTAATTTCCATGTTGCAGGTATGATATGTATCTGAGCTTTGAAGAATCCATTTTTGGAGGACAGAGGGAAATTGAAGTCTCTTGTGTTGAGACATGCGATAGTTGTGGTGGAACGGGTGCTAAATCTAATAACTGCATAAAATCGTGTACTGGTTGTGGTGGAAGAGGAGGGGTGATGAAAACTCAGAGAACACCATTTGGCATGATATCACAGGTAAAGAGACCTTTTTAGAACTTTAATAAAGGTAAAACTGACTTAAATTATTTATGGTGTTCATAAATAGTCCAATATGAGCCAATATTATGTATGATAGTTACCAAGTATGTTGGTCAAACATGTATTATGTAATCTGCTTTCTTCCTACCATTCTTTCAAGATCTCACTACTTGTCTTAGAGATATGCTACATAGATGATATTTTATGATTAATAGGTTTCAACCTGCTCAAAGTGTGGTGGTGATGGTAGAATAATCACTGATTCTTGCCAAAGATGCAGTGGCAAAGGGCAAGTACAGTCAAAAAGAACTATAAATGTGACCATCCCAGCTGGCGTTAACAATGGAGCCACAATGCAAATTCAAGGGGAGGGGAATTTCGATAATAAAAGGTGTATATACAGTTAGAAATTTATGTTTACATCAAATATGTTTTGCAATTCCTATTGTCACTAAAACCAAATTTAGAATAAATACTATCTAGCTTTGGAACCTATTGTGAATCTGTGATCTAGTAGTGGAGTTAATATTGGCTTTTGCAATTCCTTGGAAATTCTCTTCCTCCCTCCCTAATGGGTTTTGTATGGTGATACATAGTGCTGATTTGTTTGGCATTTGGTCGTTTATTTAATGTAATTTACTTTTTTGTCCCAATGTAGTGGGTTTATTAGTTTAGAAAATGATAGAATATATGGTAACCATGACATGCACTTTTCCTCTATAGAATGTTATACGTTTAAAATTTTCGAAATCTGTTTTTACTTGCTCAATATTGTTGCTTTATGTGACTTGATGTTAAGGCATACCCTGCACTAATTTCTTTATTATCTACATTTTGGAAGAGGTATAACTGGTGATGTCTACATAGTGCTCCATATAGATGAAAAGGATGGAATTTGGAGGGATGGTCTCAATCTGTACTCAAAGATAAATATTGATTATACAGAGGCCATTTTAGGGACTGTAATAAAGGTAATTCTAGCATTATCACTTTGTGAGGGTGCACTTATCTTATCGGTACTAGAGTGGCATACTAGTGTAAATTTAAAATGCAAAAAACATGGTAATGCAGAAAGTGGATGTTTAAATCACGCTAAGCCAAGTGATATCTCCGCCTCATAAAAATTGTATATAAGCTGTGTGACATTGAAAATTTAAATGTACTTTAGGTAGAAACTGTTGAAGGCTTGAAAGAGCTTCGAATTCCTTCTGGAACTCAGCCTGGAGAAACAGTAAAGTTGCCACATTTGGGGGTTCCAGACATCAACAAACCTTCTGCTCGAGGAGATCATCATTTTGTTGTGAATGTTCTGATCCCAAAGATAATCAGGTTGGAGTCCTTAAACTATGTTAGGCTTCCTTCTTTCTTCGAGTTTAAACTTATTAGTTTAACTTGAGCATCCAGCTTGATATCCCAATAACTTGTGTGTTGTTTTTCATTTGAATTTATTGTACTTTTAATGACAGTGACATGGAACGTGCGCATGTTGAAGAACTGGCTTCACTTAAGACATCTAAAAAAGGCCATTCAGTTGCTTCCAAAGACACTGGTATAGTGTTCAAGTCTCTAACCACTATCTAATTAGAATAAATGTAGTAGGTGACTATTCTTCTCATGGATTAATCAATGATTTGGGGGACTATTCATACTTTTCCAGGGACACAAGATGGGAAGTATGACACGCATAAAACCAGTAACTTTGAAACCAGTGCTTCAAGCCAGGGGACTAAACGTGCTGCATCCTTTTGGAACTCGATAAAGGGTGTATTGGGGTATGCCTCAGTAACAGTTCTTTTCCATAAGTTCTGCTTTTTAGTCTTAAATATGCCTATACCTTGAATTAAAAGTAGAAAAGTTCCAATACATCAGCCGGTTATATACATTTACATTCCATTCTTCTGGCTGTGTCATTTATTGCACCTCATTACTGGACTTGTAATTATCATGGTGATACCTTTGACCTAGGGTGAGAAATAAATATCTACTTTTAGTGCAAGTATGGTTTTGCATACATACAAGCCTCCTTAACCATTGCCCATCTTGCAGGGGGAGGCAGTCTAGAGAGGGATTCGCATCAGTAAGTGTGGAGAGACCAGCGTTATTGTGGGGATCAAGCAAGCTAGATTCCTCGTATATGGCATCAATTTTTACAGTTTTGGCTGTAACTTGTATTTGTACCTTGCTGGGAAAGATCGGTAACCTCACTTTATTGCAACAAAAGGATGGTTCTTCTCGTACTCATAGAACAAAAAAGACCAACATTAATAGAAATACTTAAATCTAACATTTTAGTTGCTCACTATGTAATGATTGCCTGCAATGGTAGTAGGTAACATTATATTATACATTGGATTTACCCTGCAATCTTCATCATTTTCCTCTGTATTCCCAATGTGTTTCATGGTCTCGATTGTCAAGGCCCAAGTCTTGCACAGCCGGCGGGGAACTGTATTTGTAAATTCTGATATAAATACAAGAAAATTGTTTTGTTCATAATTTAAAAAAGTACTGAACTTGCACGCCTACTCAGTTCTTTCTTGTCTTATTGGCTTGATTTTAATTTAAGTTAATTGAAAAATTACCAAAAATTCAAAAGTTAGCAATTAAAGGAGAAATTTGGAACAGGATGCATGAAATATCCATTATCGAATTTTAAAGGACTTGGAACAAACAAAACAGTAAACTGTTGCAGCAATAAAAATTTCGGATCTGCTTTGTAATAAACAAAACTAATTAGTTTGATTATATATCCATACAAAAAATGGTTTTGGTCTTTTTGGCCCGGTCTAAATCCACCACCCTCGACTGCTGAGTTCACCACCATATTTCAAAAATTTTAATTTTACCTTTTGGTAAATAATCAGATTCTACATGTATCTGCTAAACTTTTTTTTATAAATATAACTATTTATAGTACTGGGCCGGTAGATGGACTGAGCCCAACTTCAGAATAGGCTAGAAAGCCCAATCCATTAAAAAAACTAAAGGGACAAACCCTAAACCCACCCCATCAAATAGCCAAGGCGCGCAATTGTTCTAGGGTTCTGTCGAGGCCGCGTCTGCGTTATTGCTCAGTGATCTCCATCTCAACGCCGCCGTAGCCATGGTACCTCTCTCTCTCTCTCTCTCTCTCTCTCTCTCTCTATCTCACTGATAAAGCGAAAGTCAAACCTTTACCCTTTCATATTCGTTTTCCATACGTACTTATAGATAAGTTTCCTTCTGCTTTTGATTTTTATTTTGGATCTGTTTATTTAGTGCTTATTGAGAAAATGCGGAGAATGGAAAGCACTGCAAATCTTTATATCAAACATGGAAAGGACTGGTTATATGATCAATTCTATTGATTTTTTTTGTTTTTATGTTATGGGTTAAAGTTAGCTTTAGTATTAGAACTACTGATTAGTTTCTGGTATTAGAATCTACTGAACATAAGGTGAAATCATGAATTCGATATTGTTCGAATTTTCGTAAAATTAGTATAAACTTGTGTTAGTTAGTAGAAAATGGTAATAGACTTATAGTGGTTGGAAACTTTAATATGGAAATGATACGTGCTATGAACTTGTAGCCTCCATAAACCATAAGGCAGACTTCAATTTTATATATAACTGGATATGTATTTGCTGACAATGAGTTTGCTCAAGCTGTTGGGTACCTATTGGGGGTGGTTTGTAATTTTATAGTGCGTTTTGATATTTGAATACAATTGTTAGATCATAGCATTTAATCGCTCTACACCTTGTATGCAACCTCGTTCTTTTGTTAATTCTCTGCTTTTTGTTAGTAATTTCTTATGATTCATACTGTTATTGGGTTTTATGTCAGATTTTGCATAATCCCCGTGTTATCTTCATTTTGTGTTTGATTTCTTTGTACACGGATCATAACCCATGTCATAATGTTTCAGGTGAACGTTCCCAAGACCAAGAAGACATACTGCAAGAGCAAGGAGTGCAAAAAGCACACCTTGCACAAGGTCACACAATACAAGAAAGGAAAGGATAGCCTTGCTGCTCAGGGAAAGCGTCGTTATGATCGTAAGCAATCAGGGTATGGAGGTCAGACCAAGCCAGTGTTTCACAAGAAGGTAAAGATTAAGTTATTGCCCCATTTGCTTACTGAATGTAAGAACAATTGGTAATTAAATATCAAGAGTTTAGTTGTTTGTTTTCAGCAATATTCATGTTTGACCTTTATATTACTAAACAGGCTAAAACTACGAAGAAGATTGTCCTGAGGCTCCAATGCCAGGGTTGCAAACATGTGTCCCAGCACCCAATCAAGGTTAGTGTTGTGGTGTAATTTGCTTCTTTTTTGTTTCTTTCCAAGACGTTTTCTAAAGCCTGATTGTTGCCACTGGTTTCTGCAGAGGTGCAAGCACTTCGAGATTGGTGGAGACAAGAAGGGGAAGGGAACCTCTCTTTTCTAAATGTTTTGTTTTGGTTGTATGTTATGTTGCTTTTCTTTCTCGTTGAAGCTCTAAAGAAGACATGGTAGACTTGTCGTTTTTGTTAGTTCAATGTTAAACATCAAAGTGGTTTTTTACCATCTTTTTCTGCTCACCTGAGATTAGTGTTTTAATTCATTGTGCATCTTTATCACTAGTGATTTTGTTTCAATCTGTTTGTTTAACATCCATTTCTGTTAAGTGGCCCAAAAAAAAAAACATCCAGTCTTGTTACTGAGAAAAAAAAAAAAAAAAGGCCGAGTGATTTGGACTGCAGCCTCACATAGTCACATGCCATCTTTTGGACATAGTTATGGATGGGACATCCCAATTATTTTGGTGGCATTGATTTCTTTCTCGTGGGATGCCCAACTGCATCCTTTGTCTTGTTACCAAGATATTATGGTGGTCCAAGCAATTATGTAGCTTTTATTGGAGTTTGTTTTATGTTGGTATTATTAGTTTGACTCTGAGTAACCCATTTTCCCAACAATGCTAATACTGTTTACCTCTTTCATGACGTAATTGTGCTTCCTAGTGATTCATCAACTGCATTACAATTTAATGTCCAAGATGACTAAACCGGAAGTTTATTTGTGTGAGTGTGTGGATATGGGTTGTTTGCTGCATGGAAAGTACATGTATCGTCATGACCAAGATATATAAGGTTTAATCGAGAGTCTCATGACGTCATTATTGTTCAATTCCACGTTCCAAAGACCACTTGAAAATTTAACGAATGTGTCATGCTATTGTTCGTTGACTAGACTTGTACAATGCAAAGGCATTTTAGAATTTAGCCAATGGATTTATAATGCGACTATCTTATTCTAGAGCAGGCAATGGGAGTTGCTCTTTAATTTGAACAAGAAGAAGAATGTCAAAAGGTATTTATCAAAACTGAAATAAAAACGAAAACTGAGGACTTAAATATATGCCAATCGATTCCTTTTTCTGGTGATTGTGACTGTAGGCACGCTGCACGCTGCACGTAGCTATCTGACTTTATGTATGAAAACCTGACTCTACTCTTTTTTTTATATGTCTGTGTTGAATTGCAAGTAAGCTCCGAGCTTTCTTTTCTTAGAAAATAAGTAGCCTTCCTAATCCTACGGACAACAGTAATATTGAAATTGAAGACAAACATGCATATAAGTGGTACAAGGGTCAGTTTCATTGGTGAAACAATTAATTGGGAATTGGGTGTGTGAGTAGCTATTACGTAGTGCCTAATCATGTGTTTATGGTGAATCATATATGCAAGCAATTGTAGCTACCAAGATACCTAGCCATGCCCTATTTATGTATATATATATTTGAAGTAAACCAAAACTAAGATTGCCCTTCTCTCTTCTCTCAGCTAACCTCAGATTTCATGCAATTTCAGTACTAGAAGAAATGTATATGTATATACTGCTCGATCCAACTAATATATGCCTGTCAATGGTAGCTAGCACAAGTTTCACTAGAGTAAGAAGAAATGAAGGAAAATTGAAAATCATAGATCGAATATTTCAGTTGCTATTGTAACTGTCAATTAGTCGAAGCCTCACTATCAGAAAGCAGATAGTAGCTAGGAAATTAATAAGTAGAGTAAATCACATCAATGGGTGTAGAGTTGGGCTTGATGTATCCCATATATGCCCATAAAGCATCATCCCATGGGTGACCTAATTATGACTAAATAGGTAGCACCTCCCACAATGTTCTCTCTCTGCATGTGTATGTGACAGACAGTGTGAGAGATGGAGAAAAGTGAGAAAAAGCTAGCTAGCAACTAGCAAGCAACATGAATATTGGCTTTCCAATTAAGGGCCCTCAATAAACAAGCAGCTAGCTTTTTTTATTCTGCAGGCATTATTAATTGCCACTGTTGCGAGGTTGGCTGTTTGCCAGTACTACTCACTCTTATATACTTTTTACATGCACTTTGTTTACATGCCTTCAACAAAATGCATGTATATGTTATCTAGGTCTTCATATCTATATATGATTATATTCTCACCTAATTAAACATGTCTTTTCCCCTTGCTTATATATTTTGTTATTTTCTATTGATTAACACCTACTCATGATTGCCTAATTGGTTGGTAAATCACATACTCTCTTACTTACTTGATCATCATATCACAATTTCTTGTATCTTTGTATGTTTCTAAACTCCAATAAGAAACACCCACTAAGTGTTATTGATTTATCAATTGACTCATACTAAGATTAATAACAAAAAAATAGTCTTAACCATAATTGTCTCCATATTCTTTACTATGATTCATCGTTTGATAAAGCCAACATATCCAACTCAGAATATATATTTCATATATGATATGGAGTGGTGGTAGATGCTCTTCTACAAGGATCGTCCAGAGGAAGCTTCCTTTACCTAAAATTAATTTATCTCCACAAAAAAAAAAAAAAACAGGGAAAAGGCAAACTTGTAACATATTTTGAACTAAAAAAAAAAGAAAAGAAAAGAAAAATAGAAGAAAAAGCTTTAGCCTTTTACTCTTTTAGCATGTTGTGAGGTTAATCGATCATTAAGACAACTAGACAAGCTAGCATTTGGAATCTTGGATCCATTATTTCTTATTATAAATTTTAATTCACATATAGGGTAGACCTGCAAATTAAACTATTGAGTTGGTGGATATACATCATATACGGTCTTAATCACAATTTTAATTATCTCCACCTCAAAATATTAAAATTGGTATTTTCAGAATACATATCTTCTAACGTGGACCTGTCTAAGACATTGGTCCCACCCACGCTTTGCTACACAACAATACATTACAATATTATGAGCCTATGACTCTCAACGGTATGATTTGTCGGTGGGTACCCTAATCATGTCAATGCATCAAACGGCTTACCATGCATGACGAAATATATTGATCATTTCAAACGTACCTGTTTTGATTGATATTTTTTCTCATATAGTAAGTAAAATGTTTACCTTAATTTTTATTTTTCAAATTTTCTATTATTTTATAGCTAATTAGCTATTAATTTAATGAAATTTCTTCCGAATGAAGAAGTTCTAAATTTGAATTCTCCTCCCCATATACACATAATATAACATATGTATTTTTCGGTTCCACATATTACTATAGTGTCGACCACTCATCTTCTTTGCCGGTTTTGATTATGAAAAAAAAAAAAAAAAAACTTAATAATGCCTATAATTTGAATTTAAATATCTGTAAGACATAATTTACATTTGGCCACATATAGAATCAGTACATGCATTATAATAACAAGGAGGCGACTTTCACTATTATTATATCCTTGCTTACAATGTCCGAGTCCGACAACCCAATGGAATTACCCCAAGAAATAGAAAATGGGCAGTCAAATCTTTAGATATATTTTTAATTAAAGAGTATCTTAGCAATAGAATATGCATAGCTAATTAGCTACTGAATTATCAATTAAGCAAAGTAGACTAAGTAGTGCCAGATTGTCAACCACTTGGAATTAGACATTTTGTTTTGTCATTAAGTTTGGGCTTTTGAATAAGGAAGGTGGCTCTTAATTATGGACAAAGATGTTGGTAATTGAACAACCAAAATGACAAAATGTCCTTCTTTCTTGGGTTGGAATTAAGTTAATGTCATTTTACTGCTCTCTTCCAAATTATAGCCTCTAATGCAGTCTAAACAATGTACACGTTTCGAAACAATACATATTATATTTGAATTATTATGCAAAACTTTTGACCTTTTAGATCTGGAATTGGAAATGAATGCATTTTATATTTGTACTATAGAAATTTATCGGTCAGATGGTGTTTTTTTAAAACTCTAATTCTTAGCAATTGAGATGTTCTCTAAGAAACCTCTTAAAAAATAGATTTTTTTTTTATTGGTATGGAGAGATTATTCATTCAAAGGCCCGAAGGCAGAAGAAGGTAGGCCCAAAGGCCCCAAACAAAAGAGCACCAAGAGTGGATGGAAATAAATTAATAAAATTAATTAATTTGTTCCGAGTATAATGGTTTTGTTTATTGAAATGCTAATTCATTTTGATGAAGAAAAAAAAAATGCCAATTCATTATCTGTGACTGGTGAATGAGTGATACAAGTGGTGACATGCCACCTGGCTGAACAGCTTGTGCCAAGTTGTTTCTGGAATATGTAATGAATGGATAATTAGGTCGTTGTAAATTTGTAATTATAAAACAATATAATAAAATGGCCATATGGGTCTTAAAAGTGCAATCAATAATATATAATTATATATCACTTGGTCTACCCATTGAATCATTAAATTTTTTATTTTCATTTTTTGAAGAATCAACAATGAGAATTAATGACAATACAAAAATCATTTTTATTGTATTTTTTATATCAGAAATATCATATAATTTTTTATTAGAAATCAGAAATCATATTGATTCTCAAACGAAGCAGAAGCCTGATGAAATTGTTTGCTTTGGCTTACCATGCTTCAAAATGTCATTGTTTTTTTTTTTTTTGTAAAAATTAATTCTTGTCATTTATATGTACAACTTTATGTTACTAAATACGAACTTATTAAGTCTTTACTCTTTATCCATCCAAGTTCATGCATAACATTTCCATAAATGACATCTTCATTGCATTTATAGATAAACATACTATGTTACTCACTAATAATTTATTTCACATAAGTCATTGTTGAAAGAAAAAGAATTTTAGAAAAAATAAATGTTAAATACAATGGAAGAGGTAAGAAAAATAATTAAAAAACACAAAAGCCAATTTATGGATTAATAAAAAATCAGAAAACAAACAAATTCATCTATTTATCGAGAGAGAAAAAAAAACTTAAGAATATATCCAGGAACAAAAAAAGCAAAAAAAGAAGAAAAGCAAAAGACAAAAGAAAAGGAAAAAGAAAATGGCAGTTGACTACCACCCACCAGGCCACCAACACTTCTCCCTTACTGTATACAGCTAGGGTTTCTCACTCTATTTGCTTTACTATTTTTTCCCTATTTAGTATTTACTGCACAGCTGGACTCTCTCTCTCTCAGTCCAAACTCCAAAGAAAACCAGAAGAGTAACAAAAAGGCCAAAAAGAAAAAAGGAAATGCAGGTCCCAAAACACACTCGCTCCTTATCTGCTCCACTCTTTCTCTCCCTCAGAAACCCAAACCAAAACTATGCATGAACTTTGAGAGAACAAAACAAAAAAACCCAGAAAACCAGAACCCCCATTTCACCAAAAACCAACTGGGTTTTCACCAATATGCATTCCCAAAGCCAAAGGCTTTCCCTTTTTCTTTTCTGTTTGCTGGTTTTGCTTCCTATTGCAAAGCCAGATCTGGGTTCTGACCGGGTCGCTCTTCTGGCTCTGCGCTCAGCCGTGGGTGGCCGTACCCTGCTCTGGAATGTGAACCACACGAGCCCATGTGGATGGGCTGGTGTCAAATGCGAGGGCAACCGTGTCACTGTGCTTCGGCTTCCTGGTGTGGCTCTCTCCGGCAACATACCCACCGGCATTTTCGGCAATCTGACCAGTCTACGCACTCTCAGTCTTCGTCTCAATGCTTTAACTGGTCCTCCACCATCAGATCTCTCTGCCTGCGTTACTCTTCGTAACCTTTACTTGCAGGGCAACTTGTTCTCCGGCGAAATCCCTCAGTTTCTGTACAGTTTGCACGACTTGGTTCGGCTCAACTTGGCGTCCAACAATTTTTCTGGGGAGATCTCTCCGAGTTTCAACAACCTCACCCGGATAAGGACTCTGTACCTCGAAAACAACAAGCTTTCTGGGGCTATTCCCGAGTTGAAACTTCCCAAGCTTGAACAGTTTAATGTATCAAACAATTTGCTAAATGGGTCTGTTCCAAAAAAGTTACAGTCTTACTCTTCGAACTCGTTTCTGGGTAATTTGCTATGTGGGCGTCCCCTTGACAGTGCTTGTCCTGGTGACAATGGAGCTATTCCAAACCCGGATATCAATGAGAACAACAAGAAGAGCAAGCTGTCTGGTGGTGCTATTGCCGGTATTGTGATTGGATCTGTGCTGAGTTTTCTTCTGATTGTTATGATTTTGATCTTTTTGTGCCGAAAGAAGAGCAGCAAGAAGACTAGCTCGGTTGCCATTGCCACCGTGAAGCACCCGGAAGTCGAGATTTCCGGAGATAAACAGCCAGCGGAGGTGGAGAATGGGGGTTACGGTAATGGTTATTCAGTTGCGGCCGCTGCAGCGGCGGCCATGGTGGGGAATGGTAAGGGAGAATCCAACAATGCCAGTGCTGCTGCTGGTGCTAAGAAGCTGGTCTTTTTTGGCAATGCGGCGAGGGTGTTCGATCTGGAGGACTTGTTGAGAGCTTCAGCGGAGGTTTTGGGGAAAGGGACTTTTGGGACGGCGTACAAGGCGGTTTTGGAGGTTGGGACTGTGGTGGCTGTCAAGAGGCTTAAGGATGTGACTATTACTGAGGGGGAGTTTAGAGAAAAGATTGAATCTGTGGGAGCTATGGATCATGAAAATTTGGTCCCTCTAAGGGCTTATTATTTTAGTAGAGATGAGAAGCTTCTTGTGTATGATTACATGCCGATGGGAAGCTTATCTGCACTTTTGCATGGTGAGTGTTTCTTGTTATTCTATTGCTTCCTTTATTGTTCATATATTGCTCTGCCTTTTCAGTTCTGTGGTTATTACTTATATCTCTGTGCTTGCATTGTGATGATGATGGCTATGATTTCTTCTGGTACATCGATTCCTAGGGAAGGTTACTTCAATTTTTGTTTATTTTAGCCGTTTCTCTTTCGTTTAACAAAACACGAGGAAAGCTGGATTACACATGGTATTGTTTTCTTTGAATTGTCCTGAGGTTTTGTTATGCTTTGTTTATCATCTTCACAAACACTACTCTACTAGTGTCTGTTTGCTTGAACCCATGTGTCTGTTTTTATATAGTTTGTCTCCGTTTCCCTGAAAATATTGAAATCCACTAGTGCATATATTTTCTTTTGAATTTCTTTTGTGTTGGTACTTTGATTTGCATGATCTACCAGTTATGCTGTATGCATAGTGTTTATATATGCGGTAGATATTTAGAGTTGCTGTGATTTCACAATCATTTCAATATTTATAGATTTCCTATTCGAATTTTAGTTAGTCAGCAATTCCCTTTTGATTTTTCTTGAAAGAGGGACATCATTAATGTGGAAAACTTCTATCTTTTCAGCAGTATTGTTACAATGTATACTTTGGAGCCCATAATACTATAACAGAATTTTAAATCGAGAGAGATACAGAACTATACAAGAGCTTTATGTTTACTACCATCTTGTCTTCTGTTTTACACTACAGGAAACAAAGGAGCAGGTAGGACTCCATTGAATTGGGAAATCAGGTCCGGCATTGCCCTTGGAGCTGCCCGTGGCATTGAATACCTACACTCTCAAGGCCTCAGTGTCTCCCATGGAAACATAAAGTCATCCAATATCCTGCTCACAAAATCCTATGAAGCTCGGGTTTCTGATTTCGGCCTAGCACACCTTGTTGGACCCTCTTCCACTCCCAACCGAGTTGCTGGTTACCGGGCACCAGAGGTGACTGATCCTCGCAAGGTATCCCAAAAGGCCGATGTTTATAGCTTTGGGGTATTGCTCTTGGAACTACTGACTGGAAAGCCCCCAACCCATGCACTCTTGAATGAGGAAGGAGTTGACCTCCCAAGGTGGGTTCAGTCCATAGTTAAAGAAGAGTGGACTTCTGAGGTTTTCGATCTTGAGCTCCTCAGGTACCAGAATGTTGAGGAGGAGATGGTTCAGCTCTTGCAGCTTGCAATAGATTGTGCAGCACAGTTTCCTGATAATCGCCCTTCAATATCCGAAGTGACAAGGCGCATTGAGGAGCTATGTCGTTCTAGCTTGCAAGAAGGTGATGACCAACCGCCTGCAGATCATGTTGATAATTTACATGATGTGCCTTCTCGGTGAGTTCGTCTGGCCCGCTCCACCATCTTCCCTCATGGATTTGTAGGACAAGCTTTGGTTTGTTGTGCCAATACTTTTGCGTGTTAATCTTTGTTTTGTTGTATGTTAAATCTGGGTCTCATTTTACTTTCCTTAGGAGCCAACTGTTATTTTTTCACCCTCTTATTCGCCATTGTACTACTTTTTCCCTTTTCATTAATACACTTTGGGGTGGATATCTGTTCCATTTGTTGTTGGTGGATGATGGTTGCTGTAATTATTACTTCACCTTTTGCCTTTTGCCTTTATCACAACTATTCAACTATTGAAATTGAAATGTTTTAGTTGCTTCATATGTTAGTTGTGATGCCTATTCAACTTTTGCCTTCTTTATTTGTTGCTAAACGATATTTTTCAAGTATGAATCACACTTTGGTGAATATCTATTGACTTGAGCAAAGCTCGATTGTTATTGTCAGAACTTTGAGATGAAAAATGTTATTGTCAAAGTACTACTATATTCATATAAGTGGTTGTGAGAATTGTAGATTATTCTGGCAAATAACAATTTTAGCTCTAGAAAAACACCTTCCAATTTCTATTTCTCGTTTGGTAGTTGGTTAGTGACAAAAGGGTTGTCTTTTTTTTTTCTTTTTTTTGGGTTAACTGGGGGGTCAGAGACAAAACTAGGCAGCAACCAAACGAGGTTCAGCAACCAAACGAGGTTTACAGAAACCCAAAAAATCTTCAAAGAGGCAAGTAGAACACTCCACAATATCTAGAGCTAAAAAAGACATGAGAGATCAAGACCATGGCTCAATTGAGCCAATTTATCAGCCAAACAGTTCTTCTCTCTAAAGAAGACATGAGAGATCTTACGACAAAAGGGTTGTCTGGTAATACAGCATTGATTTGCTGGAACAGTTCTTTGTTACCACTTACCACAAACACAATGCTATCATATATAGATTGGTGCTAATGGTGCATGAGTTTCATTCTTTATGATTAAAAACTGAATGTTTGCACAGTTGAAGTGAATTCAAAAAAAAATCATGAAAGAATCATTCTTACAAGTCTGCAGTGAAAATCACAAAGCTGCTTTTTATCGGATGATACAGTAATTCAGAATTCAAAAGGTGAGTTGATGTGTACTGTGATGATGATGATGGTTATGAAGCAAGCTTTCTGGTGGACCCAAACTATTGCATTTAAGTGGAGGGTCAGGTGTTGTAAAAAGTGAGCAGACAGTCTGATGTAGTGGTCCTCTACTCCTCTGTGATGGTTAAAATTTTGTTGGCATCCAAAGCCTCAACTCAAGGATTTAAAATATGTGCTCTCGGGTGTATACAGAAATGGCTACTATAAGAAAATGATAAGAAAACAAATTAAGTTCCATTTTCCAATATGGGATTTTTTTGTCTTGGAGTTGTGCTGTCCTATTCTGCCGTTTTTATTCAAAATCGAAACGGTTCTGATCTAGAAAGGATACAAAAATTTTGTTTTCATAATACAAAATTGGAAACTCCCAGTCCCATGCACAAGTGACAAGTGGCCTAATAAGAGGCTAATGGGAGTAATTCATGATGAAACTTGACCAAGCGAAATTTCGATTAAAACAATTGAGCAATGTGGTTTGAACTTTGAAGTACCTCATTGAAAGGAACTGATACCAGGCTTTAAGGCCTTGTACTCATTTATATTGGGAATGACAAAAGATTTTAGTTGTATAATTTGGGATCTCTCTAACAGTAACAGCTAGAATTGAAAATTGATTTTTATGAGCACTGTACTCTCCACATGATTTTGGCAAAGCAGAACCATAACCATGGTTCATTTCACGGTTGTTAAAGATGGAGGGAAATAAACCTTCCAGATTTCCATAACATTTATTAAGGGTCCGTTTGCTCACATTTGTCAAAATAAAAATTGCTCACATTTTTCGTTTTTTAGTTTTTATTTTCAACTCAAGATAGAGAAGCAAAAGCAAGAGAATAATGAGAAGAGAAATGATAGATGCGAGAAAAAGGAGAAAATGTATATGGAATGCTTCATAAAATAAGAACTAAAACCAAAAAAGAAATTTTGTTCATGTTTTCCCCAAATTTATCTTGCATCTAGATATTGCAACTCGCAGGAAGAGCCTGGGGGGAAAGGAACCCTGGAGAGGATAAATATGGGACTATAACATCGCTTTAATATCCCTAGAAATACTCGAGAAAGCATTCATGGGACTTCAGGTCCAATGCCCAACCCACAAACTGTTGGGTGTCCAACAATCCTAGTCAAGCCCAAAGCCACCAAATCATTTTCCTCAACTAAAAAGTCTAAAAAGGTCTAAACTCTAAACCCAAGAGCTCAGTGCTTAGGACTCAGTGCCTGAGACTCCAAGCCTTTCTAAGCCTTGAGCCTTTTACATACATATACATATCACTATCAATGAAGATTTTCAAAAGATGACACTATATTTGGCCTACATTTTCCAACCTTTTATACAACTTGCACTGGAAAAACTTTACAGCAGGTCAAAAAATTGTAGCGAGTAAAATAAAGAAGCTACATTGTGATTGGAACGGAAAGGGATGTGTTGTCATGGTTATGGAGTAAACCAACAGTTCAACTTAGGGCAAAGATCATAAACCCACATGGGGTTATCAATTAGATTACATCAAAGTCCTCAAGATACAAAAGATGACTCAACAGTGAAACCCCACGGTGTGGACATGTTTACCTATGTGAGGAAAGAGCACATCCCAACCAGTTTCGGCATTTTGAGTTTTCTGATTCCTCCCATCTCTGCAAATGCAAATTCAGCACTCAAATTGCTAACTGCACATTATACATAAAAGAAACAGAAAAATGAAAGGAAGATGCTATTTGTCCCAACATTTTGTCCCAATTTTTCTTTCCTAACTTACATGGCATTCATTCATTGGACTACTCTTAAGAAAAAAAAAATTTAAACCTAAGAAAGAAAAAGATAAACCCTGTAAAGTAAAGTGGTGACACGTAGGTTTTGGGAAACAAAAGTTGGGAAAATTAGTTGGGGCATTAAGCATTTTCCAAAATAAGAACCATGAATTTCGAAGATCATACATGTACAGGGCGTATACAAACAACAAGGAGGTGATTAGGCCCCAAAAACACGCCCAAATCAATTTAGTGTCAAAACCCCAATACCAGCTTTTGACAAGTAGGAGAAGTTTCTATGCACTGGGACCTGATCAGGGATCATCCTTAAAACCCTTTGAAAGCAGATCATAGTTGATTGATGCAAGCTGGGAGAGATTCTGAAGCACAGTCAAAAGAACAAATAGTAAGATAATTACCAAAAAAGAAAGAATGAAAAATGGAAGTAACAAATATAGGTCTAGGCTAGTATAGAAACCAAATAAGCATAACATGGGAGAGGAAAAAGAGAGGAAAGAAAAAATCAAATAAAAAGCAAAGACAAAACTTCAATTACAGAAGCCATATCAAGCAAAGTTGTAGATCCTGCCAAGTCATTTTGCTGACACTGTACATCCAAGTCATTGCTGAGCATACTATCAACAGCTCCATAAAAAAGGCCCAACAATATCATTCCCCATGGAATATATAAACCAGTGTGCTCACATCATGTGAACACCCTATTTACGAAGACTTTAGAACAGTAAGGCCCATATTCCATAAAAGTCAACAATAAAAGATAAGAGATAAAATCATGCCCAAATAACAATACCTTGAGTTGTCAAACGAGAGATAATCATTAAGTTAAGAAATACCTTAAATGAGAAATTACTGAAAGAGTAATTGATAGAAGAGCCAGACTCAAACTCTGTGAGGCCCCCGCATTCATCACCCTGTCAATCAACGTTGCCCAATATCACATCAGTGCTGCAAGCTATATGCAACCACAGAAATTTAAAAATCATAACATAAATTAAAAGTGCTAGTTTCCAGGACTAAAGTAACACTTCATCATGACGGTTACTCAAGCAACTGCTGCTGCCACTTAAGCTATCAGCATCACTGGAATCATCAAGTTCACTAGCTGGATAAACATTTTCATCTGCAGTATTCCATGAGTAACGACTGGTGAAGTAACTGGTATCTAGTGCACTCTCTGAAGAGGGAACAAACGCAGCCTGTAACAAATGAAAAGTCATATGTGGTGTCAATCTAACCAAATAATGAAAAATCTGCATCTTCATGTTTATGATTTATGGATATGCTGTATCACACCTTCTGCCTGGCAAGTGTGTCCCAGTTGATATCTTTAAAGAATGGATGCTGCTTCACCTATACCATATCCAGTTCTATCAGTTTATCTATGAGGTTTGTGCGATCATGTATTGGAATCAACTCACAAAAAAATCACAATTACCTCTGATGCTCCTCTAGCTCCAAGTCTCTGATTAGGATCTTCTGTCAGTAACCTAGAAACCGGTTGTATCAGCATCAACTAAACAAACATACTATCACTAGACATCACACGTCATTTGGTAAGGGAACTTATTCCTTTTAAAGTTCAAATAAGAAAAAATAATAAAATATTTAACATGTTACTATGTGAATATCCATCACATATCGGACCTTAAACTGGAATTTAGTCTAGATCTAAGGTCGATTTTCAAGCCTACACATGCTGTCGTAGAACACTTTCACAAAGTTGATACAGAACAGTATTCTAGGTTCTAGGCATTCTTACGAAATGGGAACAGATTTTCTGTGGACATAAGCGACAGGCTCGTAACTTGAAGTAGAACTATAGAGCAGTTCAACAATGTTAACATCAGTGTCTTAAAACTAGACCAACAACTGACTGATCCGACCAATTGGCTAATGGACGGGTGTTAATTCCAGTCTGATACATCCCTCTGATAGCTTTTGGTCAACATCCACATTGGACTCATTTACCAATGGTCAACTACAATGGAAAAACGTATTTACTCCTTGTAAAGCAATAATAAAATATATTCTTTTTAAACAATGACAAAACATAGAAGGATCTGTGATGCTTAGCTTACTGATCAAGAAGATCTTGTGCTTCACGACTCATCTCTTCAGGTACCCGAGGCCAGGGTATATTACGGTTGAGTATATTATCAAATATTGTCTTCAAGAAAACAAATAAAAAAGGTTAAAAAAAAGCAGCCAAAGAATTAGACCTCAATCAAACTACGAAACTCAGACTTTATGTTGTAAACAAAGCAAACACCAAAACCATGTATTATGACATTTTAGCAGGGAAATAACCTGAGGATGCTCTGCATTGAAGGGTGGAATGCCAACAATCAATTCAAATAAAATGACACCAACGGACCACCAATCTGCAGTTGCACCTGTAGACCATAGAACAGCAACAGATTGTTAATCCTATCATGGAATTAACTGATCAAAGAACAAAGACTACAGAAAGCTGTTTAGAAAAGAAAAAAAATACAGGAGCATTATGTATGGTTGCCCTTAAATAGACAAACCAAAGAAGAGAACAGCTAGCTGTTCGGAAAAATAAGTGGGAAAAAAACTAGAGCATTATGGTCGGTTGCCCTTAAATTGGCTCCAATTTGGTAAAGCTTCCAGGCAACTAGTATTTCTTTCTTGATCTTGGAGGTTAACGTAAAGTTAACAAAAGGAAGTTTAAAGACAAAATAAAGAAAATAATAGCACCTTAAACTAAGAAAAGGCTATACAAACCATGTCCTGTTCCCAAAAGTATCTCCGGGGCCAAATAGTCAGGGGTTCCCACAGCAGATCGTTTCTTTCGCCTTTCTCGCTGTTGCTCAGACACAGATAATTCAGGTTCATCTTCCCCAAGTAAGGATGTCCCTCTAACTGCTGGACCAGATAAGTCATCAGTGCTGTTGATGAGACCAACCTTTGAGAGCCCAAAGTCTGTCAACTGCTCAGATGGAATACAAAAGTTAATAATTAAGGGGGGGGGGGGGGGGGGGTTAGGTGTATGAGTTTGACAATGTGAATACGAAGTTACAAAGCCTACAAACTATAATCTATACTATAACATAACATAACATAACATAACATAACAGCAACAGGTGCTGTTTAGCTCTCGCTTCCCCAACTTTTAAGACCTTAATCCAAGTTAAACACAAGTTTTATTATATTGGGTGATAAGCATCCATACCTTGTAATTAACTGCTACACAATTTGGCACTCTTTCCAACCACAAACTACCGAAATTATTTATTTAAGAGAAAAAAAGAAAAGAAAAAGAAATTGAGAACAATCTCACATGCACTATGCGCTTATGGAAGCGCTAGTGTTCTTGAAATAATTGAAAATATGATACAAACAGTTTCATTTTCTCAAACAGCATGCATCAAACTAAAGCTGAACCATGTTCTACCCATTACCAGCTCTAATAGAGATGGATTTTCAAATTTGTCGCTATCTTGCTTCAACTGGAAAACCTAACTATATTAGAACCACTAATGCAGTGACACTGAAATGTGCACCCCAAGCATCTGTCAAAAATGGCAACAGAACAAAAAATAAAAAATAAAGAAATATAGATACCTTAACATGGCCATCATGAGCAATTAACAAATTGTCAGGCTTCAAATCACGATGAACCACATGAAGCGAATGTAAATATTCTAAAGCAAGCACCTGCAAAAACAAAAATAGATAAACAGAACCGCAGATTATAAACTTGCACTGTAATGTAACCTGCAAATATATTTCTGAAGAAGATGCAAGCACATACCAGTTCAGCTATATATACGCGAGCAACATCCTCCTCTAAGCAGCCTAAATTTCTTAACAATGAATACAGATCCCCTCCATTTAAATACTCCATGACAAGATACAAGTTTTCACGGCAAGTAAACGAATAGAAGAAGCGAACCTGATAAAGTTCAAGTTCAAGTTAGAATGAAATGAATGTTTCTCAAGGAAAGGTAAAACACTTTGCTAGAACACCTGCTCACCACAAAAGGATTACGGACTGAAATCAAGATGTCACGTTCTGCTAATATACTTTCAACAGCATTCTTACGGATCATATCGGCCTTTTTAAGAACCTGTTGCAAATGTCACAAAATAAGAGTGACAAAATCCTCTTCATGCTCAAAGACATGATAAAAGCAAAACATGTTTTTTATTTTTCTTTTCTTTGGAGGTGGGGGGTGGGTGGGGATAGGAAACACTGAATTTTTTTATGTCTGAAAAAAATTAAACAAAAAAGTGATGGACAAGGTGTCCATCCAAAGTAGCATACCTTTTTATCAATTATGGTACTTGTTATAAAATTGTATATGACTGAGAAACATTAAATTGACGCATGCTACTTCAGAGAAGCTTTCATGGGTTCAATAACAAATTAAAGAAAGAAAGAGGAGAGGGAAGATATTCCAATAAAACCATGCAGAAGACTGGCCATAAATTAGTAAGCCTTTATATGCGTTTCTGAAGTTTGAAAGATAAAATGCCAACTTCTGAAGCATATAACCATGGACAAACATAGGCACAATAAAGTTGAGCATAACAAGAATAAACCACAGAAAATAGCTAAAAGCAAAAACTCAGTAAAGAATGCAAAATGATATAGAAGACATAACCAGAAGCTCAACCAAACAAACAGAGAAATAAAGCAATAAAATCATAAAGAAATTATGTGTCTAATTACACTTACTTTAATCGCAAAAAGATCCCCTGTTGTTCTCTTTTTAGCTAAGAAAACTCGTCCAAATGCCCCACGACTTATCGGTTTGATAATTTCAAAGTCATCTATAGATGTTCGGTCCTTGGGAAAATGTATAGGGCTTGTACGAACCACATCATCTTCTAGAGGAGTGTCTTCATCAATTATGGTACTTGATATATCAACCTTTTCATCATCCACTAACTCACAAAGCTGCAAATACTTCTCCCTAGAGTATCACAATTATCACATTGTATAAAAATTTAATTTAAGAAAGAAACTGAAAAGATGGCATGTAGTTTTAAAGATTTTCCAATGAATTGTTCAATCAAACTTTTTAGGCAAAATATAAATACCATAGTTCAAGGTATATTTAATGAACACTTTGGTTGAAGTTTGTAAAAACCAAGAAATATAGCAGCAAGTACCCACCGAATCAGCTTCTCAATGCGTGTCCCAAATGTTTCCACTGTAAGTGCATCAAACTTTCTGCGGTCAATAACAACTCTCAAGTCTTCAAGACAAGACAGTAGATAAGGAATGGTGCGATCATCATCCAAAGGTGTATTAGCCACACAACGGGCAATATCGGCAAGTTCATTCATCTGCGTCATCAAAAAGGAGTTATCTTGGTAGCATAAAAAACTAAAACTTTGATACAAAGAAAGTTGGGCATCAGTGAGCATAGCACCAAGACCAGCAAGATGCATACTAAAATTAACTCCGAGTTTTATGCTACTTTGAAGCGTATGAAACTTCTCTGTTTTTATAGAGGGTACAATAGAAACTCCCATCACACATGATATATGAAGAGACTAAAGACACATGCATACATATATTTAGAATTGATGTATGTAGAGATATAACATATATATCCCCACTTAAGCATATGCAGACACAAAAACTGCAGAAGGTGCTTAATATTTTTGAGACAATTAATCTTCATCTTCCTTTTAATATGAAAAACTTAGGACATGGAAATGAGACCAAGATGTTTTCATTGCATTTTGAATTTGACAAAGATGATAGCTCATATGATAAACTGATATTCAAATGACATTCCACTGCATCTCAAGTATCATGAGTATGTGTGTTTGGGCAACTCCTAGAGCAAAGAAGTATTTGTGAAATAAAAAAGACAAATGAGATACCTGAGGAAGATCATCATGCTCAGAGAAAGATGCCTTGCCTGCCAGGAGCAAGTCAATCTGACTGGCCCTTGGCGTCAATAACGGAGACCTAGGAGTCATGCTACCTGCAGACGATGTTGTCATTCCTTGATCAGACTTTGGACCAAAACGAGTTCTACATGACATAGAAGGTAAACCCTTCAGGTCATCCATAAAAGCTGAATTATCAGCTTCAGGAAAACAATCAAGCATGTCCTCAGAGCCTCTGTGGGACCAATCACTGAGTTTTGGAGAAAGAACATCAGATTCTTCGGTCACACTGGAATTTGAAACTTTCGCAACATCTGGACTTCCTACACCATGCTGGATATCCTTTTGAGCAAAGGAGTCCATCATCTTTTCAAGGGTTTCAGAAATTCTGACAAGACGCTCATTGACACTTAGACCCTTCTGATCACATCGATCAGCAACAGCACAAACTTTTAAATGGTCTTCCACATTTGAAGTTGGAACCTCCTCCTCACAAATGCGACAAATTATAGAACTCTCATCAGATCCATTCTGCAGATTTCCCCAACCCCAAGAAGGTTTGTGCTGGTGCTTGGAAGAATGTTCATGAGAATCCTTGGAAGAAGGCTCAGAAGGCTTAACAACAGCCAGATCAATGTCAGAAGTCCCTCTCCTATCATCTGAAGCCTTCAAATGTTCAACCTTACTATCATTCTGCTCCTTTACTTGAGCAGCTTCTTTCATGCTTTTTCCAACTGGAGTTGGGAATTTCTTCCAAGACGTCATCCGGTCCCTACTAGCAGGAGACTCCAAATTCTTAGAGGGGTGATCGACAGGAGACGAGATTAAATTTCCAGGTTGTATAACATTGTCTCTCTTCCAATCCATACTATGCTGCTCCTGACTGTAAGATTTTCTAGCTGAAGCTGCTTTAGAGGGCTTTGTAACACTCAAACTCTTTGCATCCTTTCCCACACCTGGAGAAATTCTTTTTTCTGCAGAATGAAGAACTCTTGATTGCCGAAGCTGGAAAACCTGTACATCCTCAGCCAATCCACTTTCCTTATGGAACTGCAACAGCCTGGTACACCTTGTGAGTATGAAAAGCATTCGGGTGTGAAGCTGCTTAAGCATACCCGGAGGAAGTTCTTGGCGTCTATCATCCAATTCCTGAACTATGCCTTCACACTGAAGCCAAAACTCTCCAGACGATGTCATTGCACAGCTTCGAGCTAAAACCAGCAAGTCCTCAAGCGTTTCCTGCCACTCTGGATGACTGTCTGCATTTTTTTCAAGAATTCCAACCAAATCTGCTGCAAATATAGCCAGATCAGAGTTCACTTCTTCTTTTGCTTTGTCAAATTTTGCCCGAATGGCAACCAAGACTTCCTGCATGTGGAAACATGATTACAAACAGATCAAACTTCCTAATGCAAATTCATCTATGCATAAAAATGTTATACAACAGGACAGCATAAGTACCTCCAGGTTGTTCAAGCCTCGAGGCTTCCAAAATGGGAAAGGACGTACACCCTTGGAATTCAGTTCATGTGAAAAACTTTTTATATCGGCAGGAAACCTCTTTCTTGGTGCACTCGTTAAACGGAGTATAGCTTGAAAACGGGGAGATTCAGACTCCTTGGGATTTTCACAATCATATGCAGTCTAGAAAGGTAAATATCAGTCTCAAACACATAGTGACAAGAACTGATAGAATGTAGAAAAAGTCAGAAAAATTTGAGGTAATAATATATATATATATATATTTAGCAGTACCTCTGGTGTACATACATCTGAACTTCTTAAGCCTCCAGAGCGACTCCAAGAAGAAATGTTTCGCCCTGTTAAGGATAATTGAGGTATCAAAAGCCATTAGTGAGGAAAAACCATAACAGGTATCTCACTCCTTATTGAAGGATGAAGATGTACAAAAACTTCAGCAATTTGCAATGTGATAAAAGTTAAAACGTCAAAAAAATTAAAGAAACAAGATGTGTCAGCACAAACGTATTCCAATGATATACTGTGTTCTTCATAAGTTTTTTTTGGCCCTGTGTTCTCATCATGTTCGTGTCTTAGTTTTGAGTGAATACTGCATTAGCCTTCAGTATCATGCCAATTTTACATTTCATGTCCTAGTGGTGAGATATAATTAGAATTATGATCCTTTCAGGTATTGGAAAATTTTTTCCCATAAATTCTCTAGAGGATTTCATCCTCCACCTATTACATGCACATTCATCATCAATGGCCTCCAAAGCTCTACACGTTAGTCCAAATCAATGCCTTTTCTCTCTGCTTTTATATTTCTCTTTTTCTTTTCCTTTTGTTTTCAATTTTTGGGGGCTGCCCTTAGTATATGTATTTATCTATTTGGGTTGCAGCTTTATATCACTTGTAATGGAAATATACTAAACCCACTCAATGGTAAGCAGCAATAATAATTTAATGATATAGGTCCTTACTGAATCACACACATTCCACCCAACATCATTTCTCATTGCTGAATCATATCAAACTTTTGACTGAATACATATAACCTTTTTTTTGGTAGACTGAAGACATATATTCCTTTCCACATTACTGCAACTGAAAGTCTTAATTTCTTCCAATGAATGCAGAAATACCTACTTATGATGTCAACCATGCTATACTGGATTGCTTGCTTGACAAACATTTTCAATACCATTATCTAGTCCATACTTGACAAACATTTTCAATAACACGTGACTCCTAAGCTATCATTTTCTAGTTGATATGAATTTGGAAACATTTACTAATTTTGTTAGGAGTTCCAACTTCCAAGTCATTTTTGTGGTGATGCCTACAGGAGTGATTTCAATACCAGGTGAATCCTAAGTCCTAAGCTCAAAACACTACCATTAGCTTTAACCTCAGTACTTAGCGTAACTAAAATATCATAACTTATAAAACGGCACGCATTGTATAATTGTTCAAAACCAATACCAGCTTCAGCCGATGATTCGCCATTCTGTAACCACGATGGCGCCACCATGTTCGGGCTCTGGTCTCTCGAAGGCACGCTACCAGTTGACATACTATCCAAATTACCGCCATTATCAGCCCAACTCCCACTTGTCGCATTGTCATTAAGCCCAATCCTACTCTGAACCGCCGCCTCCTTCTTCTTTCCCCCACTCCCACCACCGGCTCCGCCACCCGGCCTCGACAAATTACTCGAACCCAAAGCCGACCCTTTGTCGCCCCGGAACCCGAAAAAGCTCTCCTGTGGCAACGGCCCCGATCTCGTCTTTATCCTATTCAACCCGAGCGACGACGCCAGAATGGGAGACACCGACGCCGGTGGCTCCGCCGCCGCCGCCGATGCAGATGACTTCTTCGGAGTCGTCGAGCTCAAGCCAGCTGAGCTGGACTTTGAGGGCGTTTTGAGCAGAGCTTGACTCTCTTTGCCCTTGGCGTCCTTCTTCTTTGACCCATCTTTGACTTGCGTTTGGCGACTGGCGCCACCGAAGGCTCCGCCGCCGGAGCTGGTAGTCGGGCCGTGCGGGTCATCTTTGGTGGCGGATTTGGGTTTCTTCTTATCGGATCTGCTTGGGGAGTTGGAGCCGAAAGATCGTGGGCTGTTGGTGTTGCCATCGGGACTATTGGAGGAGTCTGATTTCTTGGAGGAGAAAAACCTCCCCTTGAACACCATTTTTGTAGTTACCGTATCTATCTCTCGATTTTAGGATTTGTGAAATTGATGCAGCCCTAGCATGCGAGCATAGGGCTGCTTGCTTTTACTTTCAGAGAGAGAAAGTAAAGGTACTTTGGAAGTTTCAAATGGATGTTGATGATTTTTTTTTGGTCGAAAATGGATGTTGATAGTCTGAATGTTAAGAACGAGGACCAGGTTGAAGACTCCCCCCACTCCAAATGTGGATATATCGTCTTACAGATTTTAAAGACTCAAACTTCTCTCAAAGACTCAAACTTCGTAATAACTCACAGATTTTAATTTCAAACTTACTTAATTTGTCAACCACGTGTTTTAAGTTTTTTTTTTTTCTTTTATGATTTTAGTTCAGATTAAAATTTATATTTTTAAATTCTAAAACCTAATTAAAATGGAGCTTAGGGAACATTGAATATATTACAAACATGTTTGCTTTTCAGATGCTGTATTGAAAATTTAGGGGGAATATTGCCATATGTTGTAAACATTTTGTGGATAAAGCTTCGCTTGTAAATAAGAAAGAAAGATATTCAAAAAGATTCTTCATTTAAATTTTGATGAATGTAATTTTTTTGATAAAAATAAAGTTATAAAGGGAAATTGTTGGAATTACATTCTGCAAAAAGTACATATAAAGGGAAATAGTTGGGATTACACTCTGCCTAATCTTTTATCACTTGTTATCTAGCATTAAATGGAAAATATATCTTAAATTGGATATGGTTTTTATGTGAACTTGCAAATGACCTGTTGTTTTTGGACTAGTGTTGATTTACATCCCTTTGTGTCTAATTGCTTGCTGCATTAGCACAAAATGTAATCAATACCTACCTTACATGGTTCATAGATTTTCTTAAGTAACAAGAAATCGGAGCATGGTACCTTTCAAACAAATATTGGCTATTAGGGAAAAAAAAAAACTAAATATTGACTAATGAATAGAAAATAAAAATAAAATGTTACTTATACTAACTTTTTTTTTCCCAACTTATGTGGTATATGATATGCACACACTACGTGATTACATGAAAAACACTTATATGGTAGAGTCTGTATAAAAATGTCATACAAGTTAAGAGAAAAATGAAGCTAAATAATATTATTTTAAAAGAGAGTAGAGATTGGCTCCTATGGTGTAGAATGAAAAAAAGAATGGCAAATTCCATCTTTGATTACATTTTTAGTCAAACAGAAATAACTAGCTATAATATTTCGACCAAAAACTAAATAGCTATAATCTAAGATAATATGTATGGCCCATTAAAAAAAAGGTAATATGTATGGCATATATTGCATTTCACACATGAAAGATTGAACAATATATACATTAAAATGCAAATATAGGTGTGGTTGGAAACTTGGAATTGGTCCCTTATTAGAGTTAGACAATCTAATGATAAGTCTACTTTGATAAGTGTCATATACCACCGACTCAATTCTCTCATTCTGAATAAACTAGCTGACTAGGATGTACAGTTGTCAATTTGTTAAGAATCAGTTTCATTAAATTGTTAACATTGGTTATTCTATTGGTTAGTTACTTAGTCGGTGCTCTTTGAGCTTAGTGTATTGCCTAAGTATAAAGGCTCGTGCTGTTAATTTTTTGTAAGTTAATCATGATTCATATAGCAAATTTTTTATTTTCTCTCTTGATTCTTTATGTTCTCTTATTTTTTATTTTTTCTTCCAAACACTATCTGTTTGCATAAATCATGAATCTTAGCATACTTGACATACTTGTACTTCTTTTTCTTTTAGGTTAGTCTTGGATTTAATCAATGCGTTTACCAAAGAAAAAGAAAAGGTGCGGGTGATGGAAATTGAAAGTAGTGAAGGAAGATATATTTGTTAGCTACTAGTGTACCCGAGCTTTAGCTACACCTGTTATTGGGCTGTGACCTGTCTTGGAGACAAAGGCCTTTTGACTTGGTAGAATTTGGTTGCATACTCGTATGTTTTTGGATTTGGCTCCTTCAGTTCAGCCCTTCAGCAGCAGCCCAACAGCTTTGGGTCTTTTTGAATAGAGCAAATCAGCAAAATTTGCAAAATTTCTATGTAACATGTGTATATAATTTATATCTCTATCTCTCCTAATCATGTGATTTAGCAAGTGATAAAAGAGATACGAGGTACATATCCTAAATATTTTTTTCTTTAAATAACTTTGCCCGCTTTGTTTGTGTTTAGTTATCTGTTGGGCCTCGGGCTCTCATTTTGCCTAGTAAAAAATGGGGGAAGCAATCCATAAACAACAATTACCCAGTCGGCCAGTTTGAGCCAGGGGCTAAGATGCAACCAGCTGGGATCAAAATCAAACCATAAAGTTCAAATTGCTTAACATGTGAGCCCGATTAGTTTTGCTTAACATCGCTTAACATGTTACTCATCACTTTGCCGTTTAAACAAACCAAGGCCCAATTGAAGCTCCAGTGAATTGGGCTGGGCGGGCCATGACATGGTCCAAGGCTCCAAGTCGACGATATCAAAATTACCTTTTCAATTTATTTTTCCTTTTTATTTAGAGGAAGGAGAAAGCAAATGATTTATGAAGGAAAATGCCTAATTGTAGCTATAACTTACAAGCTCCAAAATTTCCCTTCAAATTTAAAATAAAAAGATAAGCAACTATTAGTCCACATACATTGGACATCAGGCTAAACTCCGAAACGATTTTACTCACCAAAGATTTATAAGTTAATTATTATTTTCATACACTAAGTTGTGTCCTAAATTGATAGGACTCAAATGTCAATAGTAAATTGTTATAAACAGTTTACCATGCGGCTGCCACGTGTCATATTTTTAGTGGGTCTTGGCTGTATCGTTGTCAGGGCTTTTATGTTGCAACTGATATATTATCAAACCAGCTCTTGTGTAAAAAGCAGTTGATGAATAACGAAATGTTTTTGTTCTTGATTCTTAGTCAGTCTCTTTAAGTAGAAACTAGAGTTCTATCATAAATTTGTAGTTTTATTTCAATGATTATTTGGTTTAGTTGATAACATACCGTCTCTTTTTATCTAAATACAATTCAATTATGATAGACCCCAATTGATTAATAACTTGTAATTTTATTAAAGTATACATATGCGTTATTTGCCCCCCTTTTAGAATTGCATTATTAATTAATATTATATTTATCAGAAATGAAAATAAATAAATAAACTTATTGGTCACTGTCAACATTGCTGTAAAGTCCAATTAAATACACGTTGGGTTAATGCCAAGATAGATTTTTCTAATGAAGAAAAAAAGGACAAACATGTTGTACAATTCCATTATGAAAAAACAAAGTATCTGGCTTTTTTATCGTGCAACCCACTTATACATGCACATTAGAATATAGAGTGTGAAAATTTATTCAATTCACAAAGTGTGTCATGCACTTTGTCGAATTAGGAATTTAGGACCACGAGAAAGCTATTGTATTAGCCTCATTATTGAAAAAAGAAAGAAAGAAGAAAGCTTATTGAATTATGAGAGAGAGAGAGAGAGAGAGAGTACGTGTTTATGGAGAATTATAAAAATCTCTGAATATAAATATGCAGTTACGTATTATGTGATGTTTGGTATTGTATAAAATATTTCCCCATTGTTTCTTCGAGCGGATGGATCTGAGAACATACATGCTTATATGATGGAGAAATCAATGTGTTTTGAGGTCAACTCTAACTAAACTGGATTCTTAGCATTATGAAAAGGAAAAAAACCTTTCTTTCATAAGGGACAAAAAAAACTTATGGGTTTATGCATTACAGTATTTATATTCATCTTATGGATAAAAAAACATTATATATATAAAAACTGCAAATGAATACCAAAATAAATAGCACCGAGCCTAAAAACCCTAGTTAATATTTTTTTTTAGTGTGGACTTGTTATGAATATGGCTTTTGTAACGACCACATCATTCCAAACCTAAATGCTTATAGTTTATAATCCGAGTGAGATAATATATATATGTGAGATTTGTATTTTTAAAAGATATGAGTGTTATGAGTAGTATGTGAAGTATTTCCTTATATAATGTGCATTGTTGTGTTACATTTTCAACCTGAGATATATTTTACATTAATAGCTCGTATCAAGTCTTATAGCTATAATAATTTTCATGTGATAAGATTTAAACTATTATTTTACTTGATCATAATTCCTATGATTCAATCTTCGATCATAATTTTTCTCAAAGTCCGGTGGACTAGTCAAGAATATCTCTGAGTTGGTCCACCTTAATTTATTGTATTCATTAGTGTTCCCATCGAGTTATTATTTCTTTCCTACCCTACCTGAGTACCTTCTCTCTTTATCACTCGAGTTAAATTCTCAAGCACTCAAAAATCGGGCAATTATTGGCTAGAAGCCTAGAACTATATATTTCCTAAAATTCACAAGTGAAAAAAAGAGGGATTATTATTAGTAAGAAATGTAAAATTCTTCGTGAATCATCTAAGTCCACCGGTTCAAAAAATTATTTTGGTTAGTCAAAAATACCTTAAATTTTTTTTTTAAAAAAACATAAATTTAATTTAGATATATAACTATATATGCTATTTCAATGAGATTCACGAATTTTAAAATATTTCAAATATACACCCGATCTATTATCTAAATTGAAAAATAAATTTCCGTCCATTATTCGTTGAGAGATCAGTTAAATGTCAGCTTGATTTTTGCTGATTAAGATTACTTGGCAACATGGCATTATCTCAACAAACATCTCTAGCCAAATGAGCGACACGGTGACACATGTCCACCTAACACTTGACACGAGTTCACAAACTCATCATCTCTTTCTTGCTCGTCGAACACAAGTGATAGATTTATATTTGAATTTGGGGGAAAACGTGATGTTTTTTAGAGACTAAATGGTCAGTAGAGTGTTCGACGAGTGGGAAATAAGTGATGGGTGTGTGGGCTCGTGTTATGTGGAAATGTGTCGCTCATTTGGCGGAAAAAGTATGATGGGTTGGTGACATATTGTCAATTAATTTCCGTCAGCAAAAGTCAAGTTGATATTTTAACTGATCTATCATCAAATAGATGGATGAAAGTTTATTTTTCGCTTTAGATAATAAATCAAGTATATATTTGAAATATTTTAAAATTTATTTTGCCAAAAAAAAAAAATTTTTAAAATTTATAAATTTCGTTGAAATAACATATATAATTATATTTTAAATTAAATTTATATAAAAAAAATTTAAAATTTCTACACAAACCTGACAAAAAGTTACATCACGTGAGTATATTTGATTGCACCTTCGAACTCGTGCCGCATTGTTATCGCGGCGCCACCTGAGTGAGAGAAGTATCCTGAAACGTACGCTCATGCTCACCCACGTGGCCACATGGTGCAAACCTAACGTTATTATAAAAGACAAAAATAATAACAAAAAGAAAAAATATATTTTTCCCACGTGTCACGTCGACCGTCACTCCTCAATCTTGAACTAGCTACTGCTACGAGGTACCCAAAGCCACGAGTTGGGTGCCGCACGTGGTTTTCAACTTGCAAATCCCGGTCTCCGACCGAACCGACCGGTCACCACCCCCGCCAAATGACAATCTTTACAATCTGACGGTCCAGATTTAATACTGTCCCCCAATCAAAATGACAAAGATGAAAGACAGGGAGAGGTGGTGTACAAGGATTATATAATTATTGCTCTCATCCAGATGCCCTTCTCTTTCTTTTGTTTGGACTTCCTCTATCCAAAGAAGCAAGAATTTAGCTTTTCTTTGTTCATGGTTTAGGAGCTTTCTATTACTAAATAGTTAAAGGTGTTTGTTCTTATTCTTGTTGGTTTCAAGATTCAACAAAAAGAGCGATTTTTCTTTTTTTTGGTTGGACTTGAAGGTCTTGGAAGTTTATTTTTACTTTTTTTTTTTTGTGTGGTGGAAATTAGCTCTGGAATTATTTGTGGGTTTGAGCTGATATATTGGAATGGAGAGGGATTTTTTGGGTTTGAGTTCAATGAATGATTGTGTGACTATGAAAGAGGAGGCCAATGATGAATCCAAGAGCTCAGGTTTGCTTTTCTTGGTTTCTTGCTTTTAACTTGTGTTTCAGTTCTGGGATCACAGAAGCTTAGTAGTATTGAATTTTTAATTGTATGTTAGGCAACTTATTGAGTTTCTTGCACTTTTGGATGGAAATTCACTGTTTTGTAATTGGGATTTTGAGTTTGTGCTCTGTTTGGTTGCTGGAAAATGATGGAAAAAGAAACTAATTGAAGTTTTGAGTCTAAACTTTACCTACTGAGCTTAAAAAAAAAGTAGTCGGTTGCAAGTTGAGGTGGGATGATCACTTTAGGATTTTAATTTATATTTTCATTTTCTTAGCCACCAAATTGAGGTTTGGATAACAATTTCCATAGGAAGTCTTAAGAGTACGACATGTACTGATGTAGATAACAATATTTATAAGCTGCAAGGCTGCAGTCTTCATAGCAGGATAAAATTTTTTCTGATGAAAAGCATCCATCTTACTGAATAAATATTGATTTAAAACATTTAGAGTGTTTTGTATTGATTCATGGTAGATATGTACCTAAAGGTAAATTGGGGCTGCTGTCTGCTGTCTGCTGTGTTGACTTGTGGGTCAGTCAGTCAGTCACATAGAAACGTTCAGTTTGTTTTGCCGGTGGTAGGAGCATGGGTTTAGTTGTCTTTTAGTTTAAACTATCTTCTTCTTTCTGCTAAGAGTTTTAAACTAACTTCCTCGGTAAAATGTGCCATTGTTTTGAAATATTTTCTCCATATTTTAGTTTGTTGGGTTGGGCAGGATAATATTCTTTTTTTCCTAACATGCTCATGAGATGTCATGTATTATGGCAATGTAACACGTTGGCTTGAATATAAAAAACTTGCTACATTAAATTAAGCCTGGTCAGGTGCTACAGCTACAACATTTATAATAAAAAACTTACACAATGAGCTCCATTTATATTAAGATATAATCGATGAATTTAATAGCGTAATCTAGTCGAGCAATTATTTTGATAGCAATGACTTAAAGTTTCTAATTTATATAGTTCTCAAATCTGCTTTTGTGAATAGTAGTGCCTGCCCAGATGCCAACTTTTATAATAAAATACTCACTAAATAAACGTATGTGATATAAAGTATACTGATTATAATACTTTACAGTCTATCATTTCCTTATCACAGAGTGTGCAGCTCAAATGTTCTGAGAGAGGGTTTTTAAATATTTTGGGAGTTAGCTAATTCATAAAGGTTATTGTTTATTCTTTTTTCTCTTCATCTATTTAGAAAATAACGTAAGTTGACAATGTATACTAGATATGGCTGTATTCATATTATTGTTTATCGTGATCTCTTTTGTTAAAGAATTTTATGTTAATAATATATAGTTTGACAGCTGTAGTGAACATACATGTTGAGAATAATTTGTGCTCTCAGATTTAACTACTATAACTACATTGCAAGAAAAATATGGTTCTTGTTGGCATCTTGACTTGCAGGGCCATTTAGTATTCTTTTGCTTTTAACCTAAAATTTACGATATTGCTGTTCTATTGTTTAGGTATTTTGAGCAATCATCAACATGATACGATTGTTAATGGTTGGCTTTATTACATTGGATCCAAAATTTAATTGAAGAATTTATTTGTTCAAACTAATTGGTCTGATATTCCATTTCTATCAATTTTGCAGCACTACTAAGAAGTTCAGGGATGCAGTGGTCATTTTCAAACAAGGTTTCTGCACTTCCTCAATTCCTGTCTTTCAAGGCTCCTCAAGAAGATAGGTCAAGAAAAAATGTTCAAGATGCATCTGCATTTATGACCATATCAACTGCTGATGCTTTTGACTCTAGGCAGAAGCCATTCTCTGGTGTAATCCAGGTATTTCATTTCTTATTTTTTGAATCTTTTCCCCCCCAAAGTTTAGCAAAGTTATGCTGGTCCACAAATTATTATATTCTCAAAGAAAGTGAATTATATACAAATTAAATCCTTATATATTCCATAATTTGGTGTCAGTATTTAGGATTTGAAAAATTTAATCTTACTTGTCTGTTTTGCTGAAGAAACACAAGTAGTGAAGTTTGAATCTTTGTTTTGATTTAATATTGCTTTAATGGAGGTTCCCTTTTGGTCCATATAGTTTGGTTCCGTATGAGCTTATTTGCCTGCATCTTTTGGTTATATTTTTGTAGAAAAATTTCGTACTTGATAAGCAAGCTGGAAATCACTATGCAATGACACAGTATCCCGTGCAGCACTTTGATGCACATTCAGTTCATCATCCTCAAGAAGTGAAGATATACCCAGTAGCCAACCAACCCAATCAAAAGATTCCTATGACTTTGAGTACTCCAATTCTTCTATCCCATCATCCTGTTGGGCAGAACATGGTTGGTTCTACAATAAAACCGCAACCACTTGGAGGAGTCCCGATTCTAACTCCCGTATCTGTTCTTTCTTCTAAGAGTTCGATAGTTGGTACCACTGATCTTAGGTACTTTTACACATACCAATTGAAATTGTACAACAGATAGTGAATCACAACTTTGGTAAAAAAGAATTCCTTGATGCTAAGATGAATTTCATATGTAGGAATGCGTCCAAATCTTCTGGGGCTCCTGCTCAGTTAACCATCTTTTATGCTGGTTCTGTGAATGTTTATAATGATGTATCTCCTGAGAGGGTATCTTTCATCTGATTCTTCCGTTTCCTAGATTAAATTTTAGGTGGAAAATTTTGATTTTGATCTCTTTATTTCTCTATTCAGGCCCAGGCTATTATGTTGCTGGCTGGAAATGGATCTTCTCAAACTCATAGTAAGTTACCTTCTACAGCTCAAGTGCAGAAACCATTCCCTAGTCCTTCCACAGGCAATGGTTATTTTGTGAACCAGTCCCATGTTTCATCAATCTCTGGACTTCCAAGCCGGCTTTCTGCAACTTCACATGCTAGTTCCCACTCTGGAGGAGCATTTAGTAGCACCAATGAATTAGCTATAGTGAAACCAGCAGGAACTTCAGCATCTCCTATAAATCACTTAGAGCCTTCTAAAATGGCTAGTTCAGTGGGATCTGTTATTACAACCTTGATTCCAGCAGGTATAACTTTGTGTATTTTCTTTTATGTATGCTATGGTTACTATTATATCTGTGATAACAATGCCTATTGTTCTCAATTTCCATTGAATTTGTAAAATATCAACATGAAAAATATCTAATTTCTCTGTTTTTGCAGTACCCGTGCCTCAATCACGCAAAGCATCCTTGGCTCGGTTTTTTGAGAAGCGCAAGGAGAGGTAACAACTTCCAAGGCCCCCTCCCCTTCGATAATTTTCAAGAGTCCATTAGAATAAATTTCTGCAGTCCTATTTGCAATAACTCAAGTGGAATGTCATGAATATTTTTTGTACTGTGGGGAAAATGGTTGCTGAGAAATTGATCACATCATTAATGCTTTGCTTATTTAACTTGTATTGTGTCCTGCTGTAGAGCTTGTAAGCCTGACATAGAGCTTTATGTGCATTTAGGATGATGAACACATTGCCATACAATATCAGCAAAAAGTCTCCAGACTGCAGCACACCTGGATCTGATGGAGTGAGTTTCTCTTTCAACTCTTCTGTTTGCTGACTTGCTGTCCTCCCCAAACTATAAATTAGCCCCTAAGGTGTGGGGTGTAGCCAAAGGGAAGAAATGACAAGGTTTCCAACTGCTTCGGAGATGTTGGGAGAGCTCATTATTAACAATTATTTTTTGCATTTAGTTGTAAGATCAATTTTTTGACCTGAAGGTTTAGATATATATGATATATACACATATAGTATATGTGGTTCAAGTGTTCTTTTGTTACTTTTTAAATTATGTTGTAAAAAAAATATTATTTTTGCATTGCAAGAACAATTTAATAGTCATGAATATGTATTGATATGGACATATGGTTTGATATTAATGGAACATAATATTTTGCCAAACTATCGACTTCGATGACTGTATACATTTCAAAATTATTGTATATAATATATCTCGAGTGTATACAACTATTAAACCGTATCATGATTTATCTACTATTGTAAACAAGATGTGTAAATATTAGGGGTGGGCATTTTAACCGTGCACCGCCAAAACAGTTGGATCGCATCGGTAAAACACCGTAAAAATTGTGTTGACCAAAAAAGTCAACACCGCAAAGAAAATCGAACCGTATCAGTTTTGGTTCCACATTTTATATAACCAAACCGCAACGAATCGCATCACATAAATAAAACAAATATATATTTTTATATTTTATACCATTTTGATATACTTTTTATACATATTTATACTATTTTTATATGCTTTTTATACACATTTTTATGTTAATTAACTTGTAGTTGTAGTCACTGATTGTATAATTGTATTTGTTTTTAACTTTTAAGTTTTAAGCACTAAGCAGGTAAGCAGGTTAAACAAAGTTCAATGTGTGAGCCTTTTTAGTTAAATTTATTGAATCAACTTGTAAACTTGTTTTTTTTTTGCCAAAACTTGTTAATTAGACTGAGTTTGCATCATTAAAATAATTGGGTTTAGGCTTAAAAAAACAAATTTGAAGCCCAAAAGTGCCAATATGAATAATAGCCCATTAGGCACAGAATCATAGTGGAGAACCGCACCGCACCACACCTTGAATGATTTAGTTTGGTTCAATTTGATTTGATTTTTCTCCTCCATCCTCAATTTTTAGCACCGCACTGCACTGTATAAGGACGTTCGACGCGACGCACAGTTTCGGGGCTGAATCGGGCCGAATTGCACCGCGCTCACCTCTAATATTATTAAATATGGTAAAGTAGTTGTATGCACTAATTATATGCAGAGTATTTTGAAGATATGCGTTTAATTGTTATAATGAGAGTTGCAAAAGTTTAATAATCTGTAGATTATCCTTTTACTGGAATCAGAAATCCTAGCTTTTATTTTATCAAGGTAAGTTTCCAAATGGAAAAACGGTTTTTGTCTTAGGGTAAACCGTTAAAATCTATTGACCAAAAAAGAAACCCGGTAACCTCCGACGATGATAGTGTCCTACGCGGGTCCATCAGGGCTGCTGTGATGACACGAACCAATTGGCAACGTCTCGGATTGAATCATTTAATCAAAAAACTCGACAAAAGTTGGAGGGTTGATTAACGGAAAAGTCCATCAGAACTAATACATTGCATCGTACCGAATCTAATTCCAAAAATTCCTTCTGCAAACTTCAAGCACCTTCGGCTTCTCTTTAAAAAAGCTGATTCCACAGAGAGAGGAAAGAGAGAGAAGCATGGATGCTGCAAAGGTAGTAGAACTGCAGGAGTTCATTAGTCAATGCAAGTCAAACCCTTCAATCCTCCACAAACCTTCTCTCGCCTTCTTCAAGTCCTATCTCCAAAGGTATACGCTTGCTTGTGTTCATCCATCTTAGTATATGTATATATCCTGTGTATGCAAAATTGTGTATGATTGGAATGCAATCGTATGTTTGAGGCAATTGGGTTTCTTTGTTTCAGCCTGGGCGCTCGAATTCCGCTGAACCCGAAAACGGTGAGACCTTGTTCCTTCACAATAAGCTTCCATTTTCATAGCAATTTCAATTTTTTATATGTATGTAGGTATATATGTGTGTGTATGCATATTAGGCGTTATGGACTTACAAAATTTAAGCTGTTCTGGGAACGCTGAGCTTCTAATCAATCAAATTTTCAACTTTCCCACATTTTAAAATTGCATAGGAAAATTTTGGATTTTTTGTAATTGTGTATTTCAAATTTCAGTAGGTTTTACAAGTGACAGGAATTTGGGAATGTTTATGTATTTGGGTTGCATCCTGTTGTGGTGCTCTTCAATGATATTTTATGTACTAAAGAAGACCAAAGAGTAAGACAGACAAGATCATTCATACTGCTACTTTGAAGAAATTCATTATTATTTTGAGCCCACGTTTTTATTTATTTATTTATTATTGTTTATATTTGTGTGGTTGTATATGTTGCATGATGTTGCTGTAATGTTGGTTCTGGTAACAGGATAAAGTTGACGGTGACATGTCAGACACTAAAGAACATGTTGATGCCAAAAGACCTGATCCATCCAGGGATGATTATGATGATGACATTGTTGAATCTGATATCGAGTTAGATGATGCTGATGTTGTGGAGCCTGATGATGATCCTCCACAAAAGGTTAGGGCTAGAAAAAGATGGCAGTGATGTGGTTGAGGCCTACCATTTCATTATTCATTACCACCCCAACTTATTTTCCCTTATTTTTTAACCTCTAGAAATGATCCTGCCTTGAAATTGTTTACCTTGTCTATTCTTTAATTGCAGATGGGAAACCCATCAGTTGAAGTTACAGAAGAAATGCAGGATGCTGCACAAATAGAAAAATCAAAAGCTATAGCTGCTGGCTCTGAAGGCATGGCATCAGATTGTTGTGATTACAATTTTTAGTTGAGATTTCTTGGCTTGTATTTTTCCTATCTCTTAATTGGTAGTATATTCTTTTCAGGTAAGCTGGATGAAGCCATAGATCATATAACAGAAGCCATCATGTTGAATCCAACATCAGCAATATTAATAGCAACCAGAGGTAATTTTATTTTTCAAAAGTTAGATTTACCTTTCTTTCATTGTGCTTATTGTTTTTGTCCTCATTTTTTTATTCTTTTCTCATTTGTATCATTCTCTTGGAAACCTTGTATCCTTGCTTTCAGCTAGTTTCTTTGTCAAATTGAATAAACCAAATGCGGCAATTCGTGATGCTAATGCAGCGTTAGAGGTTGGTTGGTGACCCTTCTGTACTTGTTATTGTGTTCACTGTAGGAGAAGTTTGAATTTCGGACGGTAATGAACATTTGATAAATGAGCTATATATATTTTTTGTAGATTAACCCCAACTCAGCAAAAGGATACAAAATAAGAGGAATGGCAAAGGCCATGTTGGGCCACTGGGAAGGAGCGGCAAGTGATCTGCATGTAGCGTCCATATTAGATCATGATGAGGAGATTGGTTTGCTGCTTAAAAAGGTGATTTCCTTATTCTAGAAGGAGAAGTTTCCAGGGAAACTGTTCCTTAATAATTTAATTTTAAGCGCAGGTTGAACCTAATGTCCACAAAATTGAAGAGCATCGCAGAAAATATGAACGCTTGCATAAAGAAAGGGAGATGAAAAAAGCTGAATGGGAGAGACAGCGACAAGCTGAAGCTCGAGTGAGTAGAGTTAATATCATCTTATGCTTTTGTTAAGAAATATCACATTTCTTTGATAGTCACATAGTTTTGTAGGCTGCATATGATAGGGTACAAAAAATGAACAACCTGTTGAAGATAAGACTTTGGTACATTTGGCACTGTTTTTTTGGGGTGCTTTTCGTCTTTCTATGTGGGAGTTGGTACATGTTTTAGCTGGGTGGTAGTATTTTTAAACCATGGCTTGTTCAGGCCTAAGATGGATCTTGGATGAAGTGCATGTGTTATATCTGTTAGGATGATTATATATGAAACCAAAGCATAGGCCTAGATCCAAAAGATGATATAAGAGATAGAAAACCTTCATGCTAAACTACAATTCTTTCAATTTCATGCAGGAACGGGATGCGTTGTCTGCTCTTAAGGATGGTATGGCTTTTGATTGATATGTATTCATATTTAATATAATATTAATATTGCATGTATCTTTATATTCAATGGTGTTTCTAGCTGTGGGGGATTTTTTAATGTTTTTTTTGGGTGTTTGACAGGGGAGGTCATCGGTATACACTCAGCCAGTGAACTAGAGACAAAGTTGAATGCTGCTTCAAAGACATCACGCCTTGCTATCCTCTACTTCACCGCGACATGGTGTGGTCCTTGCCGTTTCATATCTCCTTTGTATACAAGCTTAGCTGGAAAGTACCCAAAAGTAGTTTTCTTGAAAGTTGATATAGATGAGGCAAGAGATGTGGCTGCACACTGGAATATCAGCAGCGTTCCAGCCTTTTTCTTTGTAAGAAATGGTAAGGAGGTTGACAAGATGGTGGGGGCAGACAAAACTGCACTAGAAAGGAAGATTGCACAATATGCAGGTTCAGTGTGAGCTAATCCTTTTTCGATGCTCTTGGCTTCTGTAATGATACTTTTTAAAGTCATAATTGAAAGAAACGTCCGTCTAAGACTAGAAGGATAGTTCTATTCCTAGTCTAAAATGACTGATCAAAGTTGTGTCCTCAAATTACTAATCTGTACATTACACTGGAAATAAAATCCTGCTTTCTGAGCCGGTTGGATCTTTTTAATGGTGTCCATGGGCGAATGCCTGTCTGAAATGGTTGTGCCTTTCATGTTTAATTGACTTGCCAAATTTGTACCATTAGCCTTCTGGCGCTGGCAGGTCATTTTCCACTGCTTTTCTTATCATATGAATGTGTTACAACATGAATATCAAATCGGAATGTAAGCTTTATTATTAGTAAAAGTCTCGTAAACAAAAAATGTTGAAACATAGCTTGTATTCACGACCTATGAATTATGTATCGGCTATCATGCCAAGGTTCATTTCAAGGCAAAGTGATACCAAACTTCATTTCCTCTCATTCTTGGAATAGAATCTGAGAACCACGTAGAATAAGACCCGGTAAAGAACACCCCAAGCTAGCAAGATAAAGATATCATACCAGATGTTTTTCAAATTGATATCCATCGAGTATATAACATCTTCTCCGATCAACGTGCAATTTTTTGGCAATTGTGTGGTGTTGTGCGTATAACTCAACTTCACGTCTCCTATAGGTCCAGGCGTAAGATCTTCTGGCAAACCTGAGTAGCAACGTATGCCTTGGAATTCGTTTGTTAGCATTGCCTCAAATGGGTACTTAATGGCAGAGATGTAATGCACCCACCTCCAGTAAACTGGTATCTGCTGACGCTTGAGGAAAAACCCACAAGTCAGAAAGAAAAGAGCTGTGGTGGCTATCACAACAGCATACCCTGTGATGTAACTTGGCACCAGTGCGCTCACTAGCATCACATAAGCATTGGTGGTAATCAGTGAGGCATACAGGATTATCCAGAAGTTGAAAAGACTGCTGTTCAGACGAAGCAGGACTTTGGTAATGGCAGCAAATGTCAGACCTTGAACGGCAAAGAAGGGGAGGTAAACAATGAGTGAAGAGATAACGTACGAAGAAGCACGATAAGCATTGTGAGAAGTTTCCCTAATGAAAATGAACCTTTCTTGGATGAATGTCGGGACAGCATCATTGGAGGAAAAGAAAACCAGGCAAACCGAAAAGATGTAGAAGTTGAGAAGCCTGTTTATGTCTTTGAAGGTAGAATGACTCAGGTTCTCGAAAAGGGAAGACAGAATGAGTGCCATGACTGCCAGCACAAGCTCACGCGAGAGGAAGAGTTCAGGAGTGCGAACCACATTGAGTGCTGTGCGCCATGAGAGGACTGCAACCTCACGGAGCCATGGGTTTGCAAATTTAGGCCCATGATCTGGCTCATCAAGTACTTCTTCTTCTATATCGAACTCTTCATAAGAAGGTGCATAGGAGGAGTCAATGGAAGGGCTGAAGACTACAGGGGTTTTAGTAGTACTGCGTCTTGGTGGATTTAGTTGAGGTGTTGGATATTGGCTTGACATTTCACTTCTTAATCCTGACATTGACATTGGTGTCTTTCCAGGGGTCCTTCCCGGAGTCCTTGCTGGAGTCCATGATGGCGGGCGACGAGGGGTTCCTTTGACACCGTGGTATATCCACACAGAGAAGTCTTTGTAGAAGTGTGAAGCTAGACGAGGGTTATAGACACCACTACTCTGCAAGTGCATTGGTGTGTGATGAACTGATTTCCTTTGAAGGGAGTTGTCAAAATCCTCATCCTCATCCTCATCATCATATTCCGACTGGCCAGATTGGTCTGGTCCAGGTGTCCTATTTCCCAAGGAAAATGCTTGACTACGGAGGCTAATCATGTGCTTGGATATTGCAGGGGAGTTTCTATAAGGAGTTCGCTTTGGTTCTTTCCGAACTGGGGTTCTGGCCACCTGATCAGGTTTGATGCCATCGCGTTGGAAGACGACGAGGGGGTCTAGTCCCACAGTTGATTCATCATATTCTTTGATCACATCTAGGAGATACTCAAGGCTATTCTCACCATCCGGAACTGGCCTTCCAAATCCAGAAAGGTGGGCACCCAGACCATATGGGCTTCCCAAATATATCAGTCTTCCTCTGCAACCACATTAGGAATATAGCTTAATAAGCAAAATGTCATATTATAAGTCTGTGCAACCCTTAAGCTTTTATAGAGAAGCCAATGATTAGATCATTGCAGATCATTTTCAGCAACATTAATTCTGCTGCATAATTTAATCTGTACCTTGCTAGGATTGTAATGCTGTCCAGGAGCATTTGAATACGATATGAAGGCTGATGAATGGTCATGAGCACGATGCTACCACCTCGAGCTATGTCCTTTACCTTTTCCACAACACAGTAAGCGCTTGTAGAGTCAAGACCAGAAGTTGGTTCGTCAAGAAACAGTAGGGAAGGCTTGTGGATGATGTCGATTCCAATTGACACCCTACGTCTTTCTCCTCCTGACACTCCTCTCCTCCCCTCATCACCGATATATGTATGTGTTGCACTCTGCATATAATTATTTTACTATGTAACCTCTTCAGAATCATTATATTTGGATATACATGTCTGTTTTAATTTGTACTGTGTGAGTGAGATATCAAGAGAGTTTTAATTACCTGCAAGCCCAGCTGGTCAAGGAGCTCATAGACTCTCTTTCTCTTTTCATCCTTGGAAATAGAGGGAGGAAGCCTAATCTCAGCTGCAAACATGAATGTCTCAAAGACAGTCAACATGGGGAAGAGCTGGTCATCTTGCATCACATAAGACGAAACCATTTTCATGTAGCTTGCAGTAACCTGAAGATTAAATCAACTTTATATATAATCTTTTTTTCTTTTAATTTGTTTCCAAGAAGATAGAAATTAAAAGGATCATATCAATCAATCAGCTATGTACTAACCGTTTTTGCATCAATTCTAACAGAGCCTTCCAAACTCCCCTGAGCAATCCGTCCGGCCAAGGCATCAAGAAATGTGGATTTTCCAGCACCACTAGGCCCCATAATAGCCATGATCTCACCTCTCACTGCCTGGCCAGAGATGTCATTAAGAAGATAAGCCTCTTTCTTAATCCAAACCCCATCTTTTTTTATCTTCTTTGTTACACTGTATGAAAGGTTATTGAACTCAAGGCCATGACCTGGAATCATCTTCGAGGGTCGAAGAGGCACAGAAATTTTTGCAGCAAGTGATTTGTCCATGTCCAACAGACTCTCAAGGCTTCTGTTAGTGTCATTCCGGCCTAGCTTTGCCATTGTGGGATGATGCTCAGAGAGCACTTTTTTGGCCTTCCTTCTTTTTGGCTTGGCCTCAAGAAGTTTTATTAAGACCTGAGAGATTGAGCTGTGAACTGGTATTAAAGAAGGAGAGGCAGATGTGAAATGTGGACAAAAGGTGACTGTTAAAATCAAAGTAATTAAAGGGTTGGACGGTTGTGATAGAGTGGACAAAAGGAAGGAGAATGAGAAATCAGACGGCAAGACTAAAGTAATTAAAACTTTCACTGGGCCTGTCTTTCTCAAGAGCCTTTGGGTTTGTCAGTAACTAGCTTTGATATTCCCGGAAGGTGTTCTGTTTTTGTTTCATTTGCCACAAGAGACAACTAACATCCATTTACTGTCATAAATGGCATTTCCTGGTTTAACTAAGAAGTTATTCTTGTTTCTGTTTGATGCAATTGGTTTGTACTATGAATGTTGCCTCTTAGCTTTCACTGGTGGATTTTCTTAGAACAGCAAAGAGAATTAAAAACATGAAGACAAATTTGAATTTGGTAATACTATTGATAGAACAATTAACATGCATGTAGACAGCAATCACAACACATGACTTTGGCAATGGCTCCAAAAACTTTTGGTCGATCTCTAAAACTAAAAACATATATGCATGCCAATTGCAGTGCAAGTAATGTTGTTTTCTTAACGATAATCAAGGGAGTGTGATGTAGCTAGCTGTATTATGGAAGACCTTCTTAAATCAACCAGCTGTGTTTTTATTGTTCTTAAATTAACCTCGCTGGCACTCTGTCTAGAGAGCATGATCGAGATACCCGTTTTCTTGGAGATCGATGTTTGTGGGAAAATCCACACTGATCCGAACGGCCAATCATGGCTCGACACGTGACTGGTCAAAGTCAACCCTGAAGTTGACTTTTGGTGGTCAGACTTTGACCTCCACATCATCGCTGCTCAGTATCTCCTCCCCCAGCTCAGCTCGGGTCTCCATGCCGAGTCTACCGTGACCGGTCCGAGCCGAACCGATGACCTTCCAAGGGATTGAGTGTTCGTCTTTCCATGGTCGTTCCGGTTCGGATCGGCTCGGCGCAGAGGGGATCTCCTTTCGAGTTCTGGCGTCGACCAGTTAGGGCTCGGAAGGACCTCAGTTTACTGGACCGGCTCGGTCTGGAATCCCATGTCCGATCCGATCACACGGGCTTCATATATACGCGTGAGAACATATGTTCGGGTCGGCTCGGCCTTCCGCCGCCATTTCCGGGAAGATCACGTTGGGATGAACCGCCACACTTGAATGCATCTGACACAAATCCTCTGACAGATGGAATATCCAGCTTGCATTCATGACTATTGGGGCAGTTTTTCTGAACCTTCCAACCTTACATTTAATGGAGCATTCAATGCAGCATTGAATGCTCAGGAGATGAGTAGCTGTGCATGCAACTAGTTCTGACCAAGCGCGTGGGTCTCTGGCAACCATTCATTCACATGCAGGTAACTTACTCACCAAGTGTTCCTTTGCCTATATATACCAACTCATATATGCAAAATGCAGAGCTATCCAACCATCTAAAAAACACTTATACAAAAATTTCCACTCATCCCAGAGCATACCCAACTTGCTGAGAATAACCCAGAACATTTGCCTTGTTCTTCCTATTCTCCCAAGTTCATCCTTTGTTCTTCCTCATCTACCATCAAATACCATCACTGACTTCATCATCGGAACGTGTTTGGCTGGTACCACACCGGTCTATCTCCTCTGATCTTGTTCTTCTTGCAGCAAGATCTCAATCAACATCCACATCATCGTCCAGCAAGGCTTCGGATCGGCCAAGTCACCATCTCTAAGTTGTTGCATCTACCTCACGAGAATTTGTATCAACAATCGAGTTAATGCTTTTTGATCTTCCTAAGCTTTCCCTTGTTTTCTTCAGTTTCGGCTCCCACGTAAGACAGGTTTGTAATATTATATAATGTCATGGAAGAAAATATATGAATCTAATGATATGTCTCGAGCAGTACTTCCAAGTTCTATATATATTAATGGAAAAGTATGAAGCTCATGTATACATGCATGTCTCGGACAGAATTGCAGAGAAGGAGTGTTTCCAATTCATTTCTATAAGATTCCAATTAAGTTGAGGCACGCATGCACTTAATCGCATACTCTCGGCATTGGCATGGTTCAACCTCACCCTAGCTTGTGTCGATCAATGACTCGACTCCATGGTTTGATTGAGCCGTGCCAATATCGGGTGCCTTCAGAGCCTCTGCACATCTATGCTTCATTTAATCTGCTTAATGTACTGTATTAGGTGTTAATTAAGTCCTGGTGATACATTAAGATTATTTAAGCAATGGAGGCTACTAGCTAGCTATTACACCTACACTCCCGAGTTTTATTTATGTATTGTTTGATGAAAAAGAAAGAGTTATTTTACGCAATGTTATAGAAAATATAAAAATTTCGTTTGATGAATTGTCTGTCATATATTTCAATTAAATTTCGTTTCTGTGAAAAAAATATGAAAATAAAGAGGACGTTAAATGGGGAAATAATGCATAAATAGGAACCATACAAATTAACGGACAAACCTACACTGCACACCTATCAACTGTCCAGCTATAACGAAGTGTACGTACGTGGAGAAAAATTTGTATGTTACAGGGTATATATCATTACTTGCACATGCCCTTCAATTCTCACATTCTCACATGTTAGTTATGTGATTCCACCTTTTGCCATACTATCCAATACGTCATGAACCAGAACAACTCAAAAAAGCTAACCACCAAAAAAGATTTATCGTATATATGATTCTTACATTAAGTCACTAGTATATGGTATATATACAGCTGAACTGGCGGAAGGAAAAACACTTTCTTTGCATTTTAAATTACTTTCTTATCAACATGGCTGGTTACCGTGATGTCATGTATGCTTGTCAATATTAGGGTGTCGGACGTTTCATACTTTGTTTTCATGCACACTAGTGCTGCTGCAATTAATTTGTTAGAGAACTACCCGCTCACTATTCTTTTCTGCGCGCTCTGTTTTTTTGTAACACATACACTACTCACCAGTATATAATGATCTTGATTTTGTTAAACCAAAACTTGAATTTATTTTTTATTTTTCAGTAAATAAATAAAAAAACGAATAAAGATAATATCGATCTTCTGAAGATCTAAAATATCTCTAACTGCCAGATGGAAACGGTTTCTCAATGGGAGTGATAGCAGGAGGAAACTCTCCACAAATGGAAGTTATCAGAAGCCCTCTAACCATCGGTCACTATAAATTCATAAGATAGCAACCGCAGACTCGCAGAGAAACCAAAACTATGGCTTCCAATCACTTGTTGTTGTTGTTGTTGTTTGTGATGATAATCGGATTATCGGGTTTTGTGGGTTTTTCTGAAGCTGGGAGAGACCCTGGTGTTGTTTTTCATGCAGGAGTAGAAGGTGGCGGTTCGAATGATTCAATGACATGCGTGCAGAAACTGTTTCCTTGTCAGCCATATTTGAAGAATCCCGAAAAGGCCCCTCCGGCGTGCTGCGTGCCGCTGAAGCAGATGGTGCAGGACGATACCAAGTGCCTCTGTGGCCTCTTCAACAACCCTGACGTCTTGAAGGACCTTAACGTAACCCAGAATGATGCCTTGAAGCTTCCCAAGGCTTGTGGCGCAAATGCTGACATTTCTATTTGCAAGAAGGGTAATGAATTAAGCTTCTTTTTTAAAATCAGATCATCCTTATTTGCAATAAGCAGACTAGTTGAAGCCTTTTTTTTTTCCCGATATATATGCCTTTTGGGATTTTCTCTATCCAGAGTTCTGTCAAAATCTGTTTCTTTTGCCATTTTTTACTCTTCAGTGGCAAGTAAGAGAGCATGTCAATTACCTTGTTCACTTGGGAATGTTGAAATGAGTTTGTTAATCGATGTTAACAGACAATTCAAGATATTATAAATATATGATTGTTTATCTCTGTTATTTTCCTTCACAGATGCACAATCACCCCCAACCAGTACGCCAGCAACTCCATCTGCTCCTGCAGCCTCTAACAATAGTAAGTTCCTAGTACATTTTCTTAGCTATAAATCAATACAAAAGTGATGGTTGTTGGGTTTCAGATCAGTTGTAATACAGGGCATAAACATCAAACATGCCCTCCCTTTTGTAAGCTTGACAGTTGGATCAGTGTCTTTGCTCATTGTACTTTTTTCTTCTTTTAGGTTCTTCCTCAAGCAGTTCAAAAAGTGCAGCCTTTGCGCCTTCTCATTTCGGTGGATCTGGTTTTGCTGCCCTCTTCATGGCTCTAATCATTTCAGCCTTTTTCTTTTAGGAATGCCAATTTGGTCACTTAGTGGAAAAGCTATTTTATGACTTAGTTATCTGTTTTGGTGGTTCTTGTAATCTAATGACATTACCTTTTGAATATTTAGTTTTTGCAATGGTTCTTAGTTATTTGCATAAAAAGGCTTTCTTTATTCGCTGCAAGCTTTTTTGGTCTGATACTCAGATATGGTCTATTTTGGATGGCACGAATACTATGAATTTTGTAAAGGAAACCAAAACTTCAATTTCTTAGCCAACAAAGTTCTAATTTGAACTTCAAAATCAGGGTCTTACTCTGCACTGCACATAATTCCATCATGGTAGTACAAGTTTCTTCTTGACTTCTACCAGGACAATTAAGGCATTACTTTTCTTTAAAACAAAAGAAAAGTAATGTAAAACAAAAGGCATTATTTTCTTTACAGAAAGATTTTGAACATTTGATAATAACAATTTTAACTAGAAATTTAAAATCCGATAATAACAAATAAAAAAAGAAACAGATCGAATATCACTCATAATTGTTCAAAAAAATAAATAAATAAATAAATATACGAGCATCTGAATGCAAAAGTCGCAAAAGGTGAAGCGACAGGTGCAAGCATAGTTGCTCACAAGTCTCTCTTGGCAACGAGAAGGGCTGATTGCGCTAACAGTAATAAACGCATCAATGACGCTCTACTGATTGCCTTGTTTTTATTTTTTGATAATCAAATTCAATAACAAAAATTTAAATAAAACCAAAAAATCACACTCAGTGAAACCAAAGGATGATGATAAAAGCAGGAGATAGAGAAACTTGATCCATGGCCAAGTGTCTGTCACAGACTCACAGCTAACACCAGAGCGTGCCTCTTTCGGCTTTGCAAGATCTGAGAGAATTAATGGAAGGGAATCAAGGTTTATACTTTATATAGATAAAGAGGGGAAACCCTAGTTTGGACTTTGAAGTTTGGGCTACAAAAATAATCTTTGGGCTTGAAGTTTTGGCTCGTTTAAACAAACACATACACAGGCACTTGAAAAGAGTGCTGCTATTTGCACACCTTTAAATTTTTTTTTACACACCCTTTCCTCACTTTTTCTCACTTCACACCCCCACACTCCTTCTACAATTAACATTTCTCATATACACACCCCTCCCAATTACCAAAATATCCCAACTTATACACACCCCTCCCAAAACCCAGACAACACACACCCCACCCCGACACCTCCCTCAGCCACCCCCACCGCCGGCAAGGTCGCCGGCGGGGTTGCCGGCGGCTCAACCCTTCCCTTCTCTTCTCTCTCTCCCCCTCTCCTTTCCTTTTTCTCCTTCCATTTCTCTTCTTCCCCCTGCCATCGCCCTCCCCTCCCCCTGCCACACCCCCACAGACCACAAACTTCCATACACAACCCACCCCCGCCCTCGCTCCTCCCCCCACTCAACTTGCACACATGCATGCAGAGTTGCCAAGACCACGCCGACCACCTAACCTACCCAGCTTGCCGGAGAAGAAAACCAAAAAAAA
>QANW01002453.1:0-16295 GCA_003254865.1 Dryas drummondii | reverse complement strand
TTTTTTTTAAATATGCAAAAAAAAATTTAAAGGTGTGCAAATAGCAGCCCTCTTTCAAAATTCTGTCGCAAGTCGTAAAGTCATAAACCCCCCCCCCCTGGAGAGTTGAGAGCAGGCAGGCATATATAAGCTTAAGCCCTCCTCGATCACAGCAACAAAGGCAAACCAGATGTCACAGATTCATCAAACATGGCAACCAAGACCTCCATTGCCAAAACCATAACCGAGCTTTATAGCTGTAGTGGGTCCCTCTCTTCTCTCCCCAAACATTTGGTCCCGCTACCACCGTCACTGTCATTATCTTCTTCCTCCTTCAGCTCCTCTCCTGCTGTTTCCTCAGTACCCGAGTCTCATTCAACGCTCTCTTCCCAAGCTCCAGGTGGGTGGATCTCTGTGTTCTTTGTATGTTTTCTGCTTCTGGGTCCGGCTTAGTTTGCCCAAAATTTTGATGCTTTATTGTTATTTTGGCTTTGTGGATTATTTTCCTTTGTTTTGATCAGAGAGGGAAAGGTCAAGATGGTCAAGATGGTTGCTATTTCTTCCTGGAGCTATCACTTTTGGCCTTGGCACTTGGCAGATTTTCAGAAGGCGGGAGAAGGTGCTGTTTTTCTCTTCCTATTTCGATTCTAAAGTTTTATTTTTTTCTGCTAAATTTGTTGAAGTACTCAATAGTTAAAAATGGCCCCTTTTAACGAGTCTCTTTTGTTACAGATAAAAATGCTAGATTATAGACAGAAGAGGTTGGAAATGGAACCTTTAAAATTGAACAATGTGTCCCCATCAAGTCAAGAATTGGATGATTTGGAGTTTAGGAGGGTGAAATGCAAAGGACATTTTGATGAGAAAAGGTCAATCTATGTGGGCCCTCGTTCAAGAAGCATTTCAGGAGTGACTGAAAATGGCTACTATGTCATCACACCCCTTATGCCGATCCCTGACAATCTTGAGAGGTAAATCAATTGGAGTTTCATAAACTGCCCAAACCATGGTGATATAATGAATCTGCAACATATTAAAGTACTTGCCTTCTTCTCTCATTTTAAGTATGTTAAGGGCCTTGAGTTAATACATCAAACCATTTATGAGTTTTTCCTATTTATTGTTACTTATTACAGTTTCTCTTATGTTGATCCCATATTTTACATTGAAATAATTGTTTCAATTGTCCATTGTAGCTGCACTTTTGGTTGTGAATCATGATTCAAGTACTACTTGAATCCATTAATCTTCCCTACTCTTGTGTACATTGACTCAATTGAACAGTCATTAAATATTTCAAGATTTCTGCTAGACTACAAATTACCAACCGGTTAACTCAAATAGGAGGTAGTAATATTGTTTATGCACTGAGGATAACAATTCAGGAATTCAAGTGGTTTAATGTATATCTTTTATAAATTGGTGCATAAGTTTCAAACTTGGCTCTATTGGACTTGGATTTTATCCTTGGGTTGGAAAGAAACAGCCTTTTGTACCAAGAAGTTTAGGGTTCTAAGTTCTAACATTATATTAGAGAACTTCAAAATTTCATCACCTCTAGCGTAATATGTGCATACGCTCATTTATCACATCTCATGTTTTCATAGTAATTTTATTTGTCAGTGACTTTCAAACAAATTGCAATGCTTATCTGTTGGCTGATGACCACATTAAATATACTTTTTCCAGCGTGCAATTGCCAATTTTGCTCAACAGAGGATGGGTCCCCCGAAGTTGGAAAGACAAGTCCTCAGAAGTTTCACAAGATGGTGAACAACCTTCTAAGCTAACACCCTCCTCTGTCAGAGAGGTTGAAACAAGGTCTTGGTGGAGGTTTTGGACCAAGAAGCTTGAAGTTGTTGAGGTTGTTTGTTTTCATTATATCAATTGTTTTCTTATGACAGAACATTGAAGGTCTAATCTTAATTTCATCAACTTACAGGATCAGGCCCTTGCTCTTCCTCCTGTTGAAATTGTTGGAGTAGTTCGAGGGAGTGAGAAGCCTAGCATATTTGTTCCACCAAATGATCCAAACTCCTCCCAGTGGTTCTATGTTGATGTTCCTGCAATTGCTCGTACTTGTGGACTTCCTGAGGATACTATTTACATTGAAGATGTAAATGAAAATGTCAATCTGAGCAACCCTTACCCGGTTCCAAAGGATGTCAGTACCTTGATTCGGAGTTCAGTCATGCCTCAGGACCATCTAAATTATACTTTGACATGGTATACTTTCACATCTTTGTATTATCATATTTACACATGCACATGCGTTATGTGATGCCCCAAGTTCTTTGATGATGAAGGATTTTTCTTTCCGTTCAGTTTGTGAAGTTAATGCTAAACAATGAAGAATCAAGAAAACGAACAAGTATTAGGACTCACTGCAACATTTTTCACTAATATTTGTTATATTTTGGGCAGGTATTCCCTGTCTGCAGCAGTTACATTTATGGCTTTCATGAGACTAAAACCCAAAAGGAGCCGGAGATAGCAGAGATTTCATCACAAGAGATCCAAATTCTTCTGAACTCTGCCATTTGTATTGATTTTCAAGACTGTTGAGCTATCAAATCAATTCCGCTTTGTACTGTCCTTATGAAATCAATGTCCATGATTAGCAGGGCTGATATCCAGAGTTATTGCAAGGCTGATATCCACAGAACGAAAGTTCTTGGGCTAAACAAGAAACAGTATTTTTTTTCTTTTTTGTTTTTAATTTTCCTGGGGTGGTAAAGAGACGGGCTATTAAAATTGATTATTTCATGTGCGGTTGTAGAAGATCTACGAACAGGACCAGCCGAAATGAACCAGACTAGATGGTCATGATGCTCTTCCTTTTGTACAAGTTAACAAGGAGGAATAAGGTTTATGAGATCTTGTATTCTTGTTCTTGGTAGCTTCTTGTATTCATGATTTTGTTTATTCATTTTTTTTAACACTACCTACATTTGTCTTTACTTTTGGTTCTCAGGGGATCTCTAGTGTTTGCAACACTTTTGTATTTCTTTTTTCTTTTGTATTCTTATTTTTTTCTTTCATCTTTTCCTTTTGGGTGGTGCAGGACTCGCACTTTTGTGATTGGAACTCCACAACCCCCACTTATAGAATGAAAAACACCAAAGCCAAAACTGTACGGCTGATGCCAAACATCGATGATGTAAACCATCGTATGTATCTTCATAATAAAGCTGACAAGGAAATTTGTGCTTAACAATAAGCAATTTACAGGAAACATAAAATGGAGCATAAGGGGAAGCAAGACACGACCAAATGTCAATTTTCCTTTGGATGTTTTACACTGTACAAAGTTGTACATGAGAAAAAGAACTGCTAAAATTGAGGATACAAATCAAAGAATGATTACCAGCCAACTCACTATTGCAGACAAACAAACTAACTGGGGAAATTTTTTTTTTTTGAAAGAATGGAATGAATATAAAAATAACAAAGTTACAAAACCATAAGGCCAAAAACTAAAAACTAAAAAAGGCGTCATTTCATGATATACATCTGACAAGCAAAGGATAAGGAGAAAGAGTGATCCCTGCATGGATTGCCTTCAACAATGCCACAAACTTGAATGGACTCTCTTCAGAAAACCACTTGAGCTTCCACGTCATTGACCCTGACGCTGTCCTTTTCTCATTTACACTTGAGTCTTCTTTGTCAGATTTGGCCGAGCGGCATAATTCCGACGTTGCGCACTCAACAGCTAAGGTTACACACCGACTTTCCCTGGCCTCAACAACCTGGATTATAGAGTTCCAACTATAAATGACCAACTGGAGTATGGTAATTTAAAATGCCAAGACATAAATGGCAATGGCATAAATGCTCAGAAATATGGGTTAAGAAAAGTGAGAGTGTATTTACCAACTCAGATATGTCAGCAATACAGCAACATAAGTCAAGTGAAAAATATGGAGGCAAAGATGCATCCACCGATAAAGAGCTAAACTGCTTAAGGTCTTCAAAGCACACAAACACATGCTGTCCAGCTACAAATAATGATCTTGAAAGCCATGATTCATCTGTCAGAATCAAGAAAACTTTTTTTTTTTAAAACGCATTCTTTGAAAATTAGAATGTAAAAGTGAAAACGTTATCATTTAAGTTAAGCCCTTCATACTGATGGTTAAAAAAAATAAATTAGATAGCTCCAATCAAAATAATAGAAGCATCAGAAATTATTAATTTTGAGCAATTTCATGCACATAAAACCTCATTAGAACCTATATGTGCATGAAAACTAGTAAAATTCAAACTTCTGCTATATAGACAGATAGTCAAGATAAGTTGCATAGCTATGAACAATATCATTTTGCACCTTACAGGTTTTATCAAACCCATTGTTAGATAATGGGCTCTCCATGCTCAGAATGCTAGCTAAATCTCTAATTGATTGATCAAATCCCTATAGAGATTGAAATTATAGTTTTATTATTAATTTTTTTTTTGTCCTTTCTAAGGAATGTGAGATCTATTTTGTTCACTAGACAGCTGCCATATCTATTTTGCCTGTAATTTCATACAGGCATAGCAAAAGCTTCTATTCAGTTGTTGGAGCTTGGAAGAATGAAATATGGGCTCCACAAAAGTTTTACTTAAAGTTAGCAGGTTCAGGAATTCAAAACTAACTGTGGTGTAACAAAAGCTATAATATGGGAATTCCCTTATTCTAAGATGTCCTCAACATGTTTACCAAAATGCTTCACTTCGTGTCTTTTTTTTTTTATGTATTTTACTTACAAGTGCAGACATGATTACAATCATTGACTATTCACATATAAAACTGATGATCAGATCGAACTATTTAGAAGCATACCTTCATTATTATTACACCAAAATTGCACCATAGAATACTGGAATATGCTCACTTTTGAACCCCCACATATTTGTTTATCAAACAGCTCAACCTGAACCTGCTCCAAACTGCCATTTAAATTTCCAAAACCCCACTCTATCATAACAAAGAAATCAAAATATGCACATCGGTATGGTACTAGTTGAGTATAAAACCAAATAAACAATAGACACATACATAAATATATGAAGACCAACAAAACTTCCAAAATTATATATTAAAGGGAAAAGGCAAACTACCTTCTCAAACAAAAGTTACCATTTGGAGTATAAGGATCAATAACTTTTAAAGTAGAAAGTAATCTTCTTGAATTTTCAATACTTCTAGTTTTAAACAGGTAGGTTGCACTCCCCGCAACATACAACCTAAGCCAACAGGAGAAAAAATTATTAGCGCAGGTGTTAAGCTCAATGTTTGCTAAAAGTACCATAATTCACTAACCTCACAACCTGAAGTCCTACACCAACTACAACCTCTCTGATGTCTTCAACCCTGTGGCAACCCTCTAAATTCAAGATAATACCTACAGAACATGATCACATTGAAAATCAGCAGTCATAAAGCTAACCAAACAGCAGAAGAAATTCTCCAAGTAATCATCGTTGAGGACAAAAATTTAATGAAATGTAATGACTTGCAAAGACCTCGTAACCCAACCTGACCCATCATCTGCAATACCAATAAGTAGCACATACAGCTTGTTTTCACTGCTCAGTAATACAGCTACTTCTCTGCATGTATAACAAAGGGATTAAAAGCGTATTAAAGCAGAAAAAATCTGAAAACCCGACCCAACATATATTTATATCTTTTAATAAGATAGTAATTAAAAAATGTTTACCTTTCTCTGTAAAGAGAATCCAGCTCAAGTATACAATAGCAACGCATATATTGCCTACAAATCTCACGATTTCCCAAATCTGCGACATTTACATTGAAATAATTCTCAATAAAATCTTCACTCCTTGGAGATAAGCATTCGGCCCCAAATGATCCATTAGCATCATCAATTAGTGAGAAATTACTTGTATTTGTCAACATTTGTTTCTCATCAATAAATTCATCAAAATCACTCCCATAAAAAGGTTGAATTGCTTGTTTATTTTCCACTCGTGCTACATGATCATCTAGATTGCCATTTGATTTTGGCGATGTGTCTGCTTGCCTAACCATGTTATCATCTTCTAGTAGTGTAATAACTCTTCTTTTAGTTTTCTGTCTCCCTATTCTCCTCTCCAACAAATCAGCCTCTTCATCAATGTCATGAACAATTTCACAATCATGAGCACCAGCAGGAACATCATTGGCAAGTGATTGCAAAGAGTGGTCTGGATTTGAAATTTTTTGCATACTGGAGGTTTGGTTTGCACAAGTTCCAACTGAACATCTGTCGTTTTCTCTTACACAAGGAACCTCATTTCTCATGTCATAATACTTAAAAGGTCCATAAAATGGGAGTTCTTCAGCGCTCCTATTCAAAAACTTCTCATTCAGCAACTGATGAGCTTCAGGAATTGACTGCCTAGATTCATGGTAATCATCTTCACTACAGCTGGTGTTACTATCAGATGATGCCACTGAATAGGACTCTGCGGATAACTGTAAAATTTCTTCCTCTAAGTTATGGCGACGATGAAGAATGTCCTCTTGATAATGAGGTGGTGATCCTGGGCAAGCAGATGATGAATGAGACTCCGAAATATCATCAATTGAAGTCAATGCAGACATTCTTAAATTTTCAACCATCCTATGACCTCTTTGACTGGCAAATGTGTGACCATGGAAACTTTTAGGTGGCACAGTGACACTACTAGTCCCTTCATGTGAATAAACTTTTAGATTCTCTTTGAGATCTCTACTATTCATGCCAATTGGGCCGACCCCACCAGCATTCCCCACTGAACCAATTTGGTCAAAGTGGTGGGCATGCAAAGCAGTAGGCATATCCAAGAAGGAACCATCTGATTCTAAAACATTTGTACAACTCTCATCTCCTGATGCTTGAGCGTAGTCTGAAACATATCTTGAGTTTTCACCAAGCTGCCTCAAGCTTGCCTTGGCTTTTATATAATTTTCCCTCCTGAGATGCACTGTAGTCCCAATATAACTACCACCGTCCACAGAATTCTCAGAAGCATTATCCATCCATTCCTTGAACTCCCGCAACCAAAGAACAGAGCGCTCTTTCTTCATCATCTCAACTCTAGTCATCAGATCAACAACAATTTCAGCTTCATCATCAGATATGACAGTTTCCTCTCTGCTTTGAATCTCAATGTCACAAGACACAGACTCCTGGTCAGAACATAGATACATGCTCCCCTCTTCACTCACAATAGAAGCAAGACGAGATACCTTTTTCTGCAAAAAAGTATCCGTGCAAGATTTTATACATAGCACAAATATTTTATATCAAAAGGCATACATCATTCATAAGGAAAAATATTGTTAAACAAGAGATTAAATTTACACATTAAGCACCTAATGTCAGGCATATTCACTTCACCCTGTAAACTTATGTGTAAGGTAGGCAGAGGTTCAATCAAATTCAGGGGTTAGGAACAATCAATGCTAAACACCATGGGGTTAGTTTGAATTCTTTACTAATACTCGTAAGAAACTCCCAACAACTCTAATAATGACCTACCCTTCTTTTGTGGATACTCGTGTCTTCTTTAGCATCACACTTTGCAGGATAATAAAACCCAAAGCTGGCAGGTCTCTTGTGCCTGCTGGCAATAATAAGTTGCCTCTTCCAGAACTCTCTGGTGCTGATTTCCTTATCATCTAACTTCAACTAATCAGCCATAAAACAGAAAGAAAACAAGTTTGAAGAGCATGATTAAAAATGACATGAAATATGTAATGAATGCTTCAAATACTATATATTAAACAACTTAGGAGTTAACGCATTTTCATTCTAAGAGAGAATAAATAGTCCAAAAGAATAAATAGATAAATCATAACTTACTGTTTCTGGATAAGTGACATAGCTGAATACTTGTGGCCGATACCATCTGGCACAACATAATGGATTTCCTTCCAACCACAAGCCTTGTAGAGATGGAAGTCCGGTAAGAAACTCTAACTCTGAAAAATTGGAAATAATATTGTAGGAAACATCAAGCCCTTCTAGTGACTTCAAATTCTCAATCCCACGCAATGTAGTTAGAGCATTGTTCCTCAAAACAAGTTTAAGTATATGGCAGGTGACCTGCATGGTCCAACAACATCGGAGTATGGGTCCCAATCTAATTCCTAAATAACAATTTATAGCAACAAACAAAATTTTTGGGATTCAAACTAAAAAAAAAAAAAAAAAAAAAAAAAAACACTTCTCTGAAAATTTATTCAAGTATTCTTGACTTAAATTTAGATTCCAAAAGATAGGATTCTCATAATAATATATGCATAGTTTCTCAAAGCAATCAAGTGTTGACTGTGGCGTTGAATGCTAAAATTCAGTAGTGTACCTGACTAAATGAGGAAATCGTTCTGAGGTGATTGAAACCAAGGTCTAGGTGCTTCAAGCTGGCACACTTGCGAAGATTATCAACCTTTGCAAACTTGTTTCGGCTTAGGTCAAGAGTTTCAACAGCGGGAAGAAGTTGCAAAGACTCATCCATGAGAACCAAGCCATTACAAGCACATGAAACAAATGACAAGCGGTTCCATTTTGGGGAATCCTTTATCTCTGCAATTCTACTCGCAAACACATGCCGTAGAGCATCCTAAAGTAATTCATACAGAATTTGCATATTTTAGTCGTAAATTCAGCAACTTTAAATGCTCATTAAATAGCTGAGAAAACAAAGAAAAATCGATTGAACTCACGGTAGAATTATGACAAATGATCTTCTCCAAGGTGTGCCTCAACTCGAGCAAACCTTTCGCGGCGGAGGTGGACAAATCGCATCCTCGAAGCTCCAAAACCTTGAGTCTCCCAAACGGCCAAAACGACAGCGGCGTAGGGTCTCTCGCCGGAGCCGGCAACACTGAAACGACCTTGAGCGAGGTCAAGAGCCTGAGAATTCTCCTGAGCTGCTCGAGCGCTCGGTGGTCGCCGAGGTCCGACACGTAGGCTCGGAGATAGTCGACGGGCGCCCCGGCCAGGAGGCTCTCGAGTTCGTGCAAGGCCTCGAGCCGCGAGTTCACGTAGTGGAACCCGGCCGGGTTCAGCTTCAGCACTCGGGTTCCGTCGATTAGAGAACCGACCTGTTGCTCCACGAAGTGGACTAGCTTCTCCACGTACCGATCTCCGGTCACAATCGCCATTCAAATCGGCGCTTCTCCGGGTCAATTTCGGGATTTCACCCCGCGGATTCGCATTTTATATAATACGCAGATTAGTGTGTGTAGGTGTATAAATCTAGAGAGAGGAAAAAGAAGAAGAAGAAGTTTTTAGAGAGAGAGAGAGATAGAATCAGAGGCATGGCCGTGGCAGGAGCCTTGAGCCTTGAGCCTTGAGCCCGGCTTGGGTTGTGGGAGAAGAAAAACGGTTTAGAAAAACATTAAATGGGTCTAATGATTGGGCTAACACTGATTAAGGAAGTTTCAGAAAAAATTAAATTAAACAAAATATAAAAACAGATGAAGATCCATTTGATGGCGTGATGAATTGGAGACACCTGGCCTACATGCCCACAACACTTGTAGGGCCTACCATGCGTTTGCTGTCAACTTGTTGTAGTTCAGGTGCCGTTGGCGGTTTCCCGGTCCGTGTTTGTTTCCGGCTTTTTTCCACTAGACCGCGTTTTTATATTTTCCTTATGAAAATTTGGAAATAAAAGGGAAATTAAGAGAATTTCAGCATTGTTTACTTTTTTTTGGATAAACTCTAGTTACCACCAGTCAACTTTGAGGGCTTGAAGCTTTAGATTGGCATTTGTGGGCTATTCTAGTTCACCAAGTGAGTAATACATTGGATTGGATTGAATAATAGGTGTGATTTGACTATGCATACCCTTACAAATTTCGAATATGTAATGAGTTGATAATTGCATAGTATCGGTAAATATGAAGAATTAAAAATGACCTATAGGTCCCATGGAAGCAGCATGTAGACGCTCGCTGCCCCCATGAGAATAGGGTCTACATTTATATTATACATTTTACTATAAAGAGATGGAATGGATAAAGAGAATGGTGTATGCCTTGATCAAATTTAACCTATGTCATTTTGGCTTGTGAATGCAACTGGATTACCTTCTCTTAAGTGCCTTACATTTTTTGTGCATAACCCGAATGTGGGAATGCGTAGGTGAAAGGGAAATGGGAAGCTTCATATAATTGGTCCAAAAGAGACACTTAATGGATGATAATTATGTTTTCCACTTGCATGAACACGAATTGTTTATATGAAGTCAAGTCTAACACTCCCATCCTTCCACAAACTTCCCCATTAAGAAATGACAATACATGTTTCTTTCGAAAATTACTCGAAACCATTCCCAATTCCTTGCATGTATAAATTCCATAATGAAGAGGATTTGACATTATCTATCACTTTGCCTGTTGCCTTTTAGCAGAGAGTGCAAATGAGGAAACTTCAAAATATATTTGTAAGCTCACTACTCTATATACAGAGTCATCTTATGGCTAAGAATGGTAAAGGTGAGTAACCTTTAATTGACCTGCTCACCTACGCGTCTCTTCTCTTCCTCAACTTGTTCAAGCAATGCTTCTAGTTCTGCGTCTGTTAGGCCATCTAACCTTTTCTGCATATGATTAATAGAAACAAGATTAATTGCCTACTCTTTTTTCAGTGAAAAACAGAGCGAGGTAAGTAAATAATGAAGTCTTCATGGTATGAAGGCTAAAAATATAAATAAAAAATCTTGGGAAGTATATGCCCCTAATAGCTCATAAAGGTCTCACTCAACTCAAATCAGCACACTTAGCTCAATTCTCAGTAGTGATTGCAACATAACAGCATCAGTACTGACTGTTAATTAAGAGGAAACTCATTACCAACTTTGCAGTTGATTGTTTGGAAAGGCAAAGCACAACCCCTTTACCTTTCACTAAGTACAATGTATTTCTTTGTCATTTCTTTATTCAGATTAGCAGACATAATCCAAATCCAAATCATTACACATTTGAAAATCGAGCATGTTAAGGGAGAGAGATTTTTAATTTTTAGTTAATACAATAATACAACATTAACGAATATTATAGAAGAAGGGAAAAAAGAACTGAATTTGATACAATTATGCTAGAGATGAAGAGAAATTTGGAAAGGATACCTGCATGACTTTGCTTTCATAGTCACGTAACTGCTGTGCATATGTCATTTCCTTATTTGAAACCCGAAAAATGTAAGTGGAAATCCATCCAATTGTCAGGCCCAACACCAGTACCAGCTGAACAACATTCCCAGCTTGTAAAGGATCAACTCCAGCAAACTGCATAAAACATCACAGCAAGAAGCATTACATGACTAGAGTATGCGCGAGCTTGATGAATGAGTTGGTATGAGCTAGCTTTAGCTTGCAATCAAAAAGAGAAAGATATCAATGATAGAAGTGTTTTAAAATGATTAAATAAAAGAAGATAGTGAGTACCTCTAATCCACTTTTCAAGGCAATGCCGAAAACAGTTAGGCCAACTCCAATCAATAAAACATCCTTCCTTGAGTATCCAAAAGGCTTTTTCTGCTAAAAGGTAACAACAAAAAGATATGTTATTATAAGATATTTTCTTCCCTGACATTTGTTGGTCCACATCCTAATAATGGTGAAATAAGAAAAAATTTCATTGCTTCTGAGCAAGAGGTCCAATTCTATGAAAATACTGGACATACCAACTTCTTGTCCCTGCAAAGTTAAAATCCGTAATGTATGCAAGAAACAAGAATCATACTTCAGACAAATAACATTTTGTTCTGTTTGTACACAACACATTTTTATCTAGATACATCTTGGCACATCATTGTGCTGACAAGAGAAGCCAGTGGGAAAACCTCATATTCATGTTACAGAAAAAAAAAGTGATACAAAACAAAATCATTCAATAGTAGTTGCTCATACTTGCCTTGGCCTGATCAGAGGAGTCATCTTCACTGCCATTAGGATCCGAAGAACTGCTGCTTCTAGGGATGGTAAAGATCAACTTTTTTGACATCATGTTGTTGATGTTTTCAGATCCCTTTCCCCAAAAAAGGGATGTCTCCTTTCTATATAAGCTGCGAGTTATAACTCTGCCTGATGATTCAGTATGTTGCATGGTCAGATAAATGGCTGGTTTTATAAGCAAAAGATTTGATTTATACACAATCCTCCATTTCACCCTAAGCCAAGGGATATTTTGCACAAATATAATCAGAAAGTTTAGGAAAAATGTCAAATTTTAACAGGTCTATAGTAGTAAGAATTAAACCCAAAATTAAAATGGAAAATCATTTGCGGTAAACCCAAATAGCTGAAGCTAAAATAATTCAAGAAAAGCAAATACCAGCTGACCTCTCACAAAACCATCAAAAGCTCTGGCCCTCAAGTGCATCAACGGAAGAGCCGAAATACCCACAAAGGAAATCGGTCCTCTTTCAGATACTAAGCTACAATTTGTAGTATTTCCATGTGGAAGAGATGCCATCCTGCAATATTATACAATATAAAACAAATCCAAACAGGAAAAAGGAAAAATAATCAATTTGAGCAATAAATGCATGAAACCGTATCAGAATGATTATAGTTAAGTGGCTAAAGTAGACACAAACCTAATAGAAGAACTGAATCCTTTAAAACCGTATCAAAAAAACTAATCCTTCAAAGAAGAAGAAAATGAAGAATGAAGAAAGAGAGAGCACCTGGTAGAGAGAACCAACAGCAGCTAACTGACTGATATCACCGTTAATGGATTGCAGATGACTGGTATACAGCCCTCCACTCCATCCTTACTCTGATTCAGTAATTTTGTCTCGCATGGTCCCACCCTTTGAAAATCTGAAGTGTCATAGCAACGTCCATGTCAACATATTTATTTTTTTCTCTTTTCCATTTGATAAATTAATAAGTATTCATAAAAATCATAAAATAATGAGTACATTCACCTCGCATTCATATTTGAAGTAATTTTTATATTATCGTAACACCATTCTCAGTTTCTCACATTAGATGCTAATTCTCTTTTGATTATAATAGAGGAAATCGATCTTTGAATCTAGATTAATTCTAATTCTTAACTCACTAACTCTTACTACTTGAATTAACTCCAAGAACTTATTCACATACATTATAACATAGGTATATTAGCATTAGATATGAATCCTATATTCCTATATTATTATTTTTTACATATTTATATAATAAGTTAATTAATAACACTATATAACAGTGTCTCATTCCAAACAAAAATTTCTCCGATAAGGTAGGCCAACCATTTAGCAAAATAAGATTACAGCTCTAATTAAGCATACGGCAAAAGCCAGTCCCATTATAAGACCTACTCTCACCAAAAGATTTTTGGACTCATTTGGAAGTTATGGGGCATATTGACCAAGAAAGCTGCTATTTGTTTGACCAAGTGACATAAACCAGCTAAGATTAATTTCCTGACTAATTAATCATACAGTTCAGAACTTCAGATTACAGAATAAGTTGCAAATCATTAGTAACATGGATTATGGAATATTTTGCATGCTAGCGTAGCAGCCTAGCTTGGAAAATGACTGCATAACTAGCAATGACATGACATTGGCAACACTTCTGTACCTAGATATTCGTCTCACATCATGAAAAAATAGGTACACAGATATGTATATATATATATATAGGCTGGTTTATTTACTCTCTCTCTCTCTCTCTCTCTCTCTCTCTATATATATATATATATATAGCTCTCCCTCTAGATATATAATATATATAAATATATATTTGAGGACCCTGTGGTGGGAATAATATCAAAGAAATTGTTGGTTACCATGTCCAATCATTTGTTTGGTGGTGTCCTTAGTGAGCCCTTCTACATTGCCCAGCCGTTGCTCCATGCCTCACCCATGTGCTCTCCTTACTGACAGATTGATGAAAATCCTATTGAGATCGTATATGATTAAAATACACGTATGGGAAGGACATATAGTTAGGGTGATTGCTCCACATTTGCTTTCTATCCAATTAATTATAGTGGGGATTGTCATCTTTAGGATTATCTAATTCAAAACTTCAGGTCCCAGCTTGCAGAAGAACATAAATTGGGATTAAAAGTTGGCAGAGGAGGTATGGAACTTGAATGTTTTGGATGTTACTGAGTGACATGAAAATCCTTGTACCAGTAGCTGACAAATCGATCCATCTCTAGCTCTTTCTCACTCTCTGAGTCTCTGTCAGCCAACCACCATCATGCATGCACAAATTCATTTATACATATTCAAAGAGACTCTCTCTATAATTACTCTATATATATATATATGATCATCAACACCCCATCTAATACCAAACATATATTTCTCTGTCAATTAACTCCATAGAGAACAACCCATTTCTCTACTCTCTCTCTCATGGGGAATGCAGCAGCTTCTTGTGCTCCTTTAATCATCTCAAGTAGTGCAGTAGTAAAGGTGTTATTCTGGGATGGAAGATTGGAAGTGTACACAAGACCAGTCAAAGCAGCAGAGCTAATGTTAGAGAATGCAGGGCAGTTTGTGTGTGACTCCAGCAGCCTACAAGTGGGCAACAGGGTTCATGGGCTTTCAGCTGATGAGGAATTAGAGAGACGCCAATTTTATTTTCTTCTTCCTATGGAGCTGCTCTACTCTGTGCTAACACATGAAGAACTCGGCTCTCTCACTTACAAGGCTTCAAAGGCACTCAAGCAAAGAGCTTTCAACAATTTCAGTAAGATTTTTCCAGTCCTCGGCGAGTTTTGTATGTTCCCTAATTCAGAAGCCAAGACATTAATGGATAGTGATAGTAGTATTATCAGAAGCCAATTTACAACCCATTCTTCAGAGCCAGTAGAGATAAGGTACTCAAAGCAGAGATCATGGAAGCCTGCATTGGAGACCATTGTTGAAACTCCATGTACACATTAATCCTCATCATACATTTTTAATAAAAATGTTTTTGGAATTATATATTTTGTTGTATTAAATTTAGAAATAATTAATTAAATAGCTTCATGACCTGGGTCAAATAGATCAACAGATTAACCCAACTGAATCAATGGAGAAATTTCATGAGAATAAATGAAATGAAATGGGAAATTCCCATTTCAACTGAGTCTATGAATTGAAGGTCAGTTCTCCAACATGTACAAGATTCTTTTAGAAAAATGCTTGGCATTATAATGAGTTGTCTTCTTTGTCTTCATCCATTTCTGAAAATGAATGGTGATCGAGTACCCTCCTCTGCTCTTCTTTGTCTTCATTCATTTTTGTTGCAATAACTTCCAAGTTTTTAGATTCCGTGATGGTGAGTTGGTGACATATGAACTGAATAATGTATTCCTTGCATAATATTAGCATAAATAGTGTATAATTTTATCTTTACTATTGATTTTATATAAAGAAATTATAGGCATGATATCAGGTTAAGATTTACATAAACTGTGCTTATACTTTGAATTATATATAAACATCATTGGTTATTGCATTGAAATCCTCACTGATTAATTGGAACGTTGCAAAATTTGTTATTTTTCCAAGGGAATTAATTAATGGTCAAGCTCAAGTCTCAAATGTATAACATATTAAAAATCATTAATGATAGCATCCTTTACTTATTTTTAAAAATCGTTAATGATAGGGCAATTATTGAAATAAATGGGATTTCTATTTCTGCAGATGACCCTTCACTTAATGAACAATTGAACAGACAATAATTGGTCAAATGCTTCTACACCTAGAGAGACCTAATTGTCTTACTCTATGGTCCAATCGCACCCTTTTCAGAAATCCCATCACCAATTAGAGGAGGAAGTACTGAAGTACATGTCCATCACTTTTAATTCCATCCTAGTATAATACTTCAACTATAAAAGAGAGTCTCACATATTATATAAAAATTACTCCTAAGTTGGAATTTGGGTATTATTCATGTTGCAAGGAAATGCAGAGTCCCACTAGTAAGTGTGAAGTAGGGGATATAGGAACCAAGTATAGCCAAACCAAACAATTAGGGACCCAATCACCAAATAATTTTATTATTAGCACCAAAATTGAAATTGTTGCTTTCATATCAACTTTGTAAAGCAGCACATTATAGCGTAAATTGTGACTTTTTACAAAGTAAACCACAACTTTTCTCAGAATAATAGTTTTAAAATATTGTTTTGGAAAGTGACTTGGGCTTCTTAATGTGACATGCATGGATGGATGGATGGATGGATGGATGGATATTATAAGATTTGTTTGGTCGGAGGATGGATAATATAAGATAAAAAAGAAAAATAGGAAGAAAGCAAACGCCAATGGCCAAAATTCTGCTTTTTTTTTTTTTTTTTTTTTTTTAAT
>QANW01002448.1:44803-79628 GCA_003254865.1 Dryas drummondii | reverse complement strand
ACAAAGTATCGAGTTCTTGCACTCTGAGTTAGGGAGTTAGTATCATAAAATAGTGTAAAATGAGCACTCAACAGACCCCTAAGAAGCTCTTAATATATGCTTTAGGAGAACAATTGCGAGAAAGTAACTAGCCAAACCTTTTTAGCAGTCAAACTTGTTAGTTTCTAGGATTTGTTATATTGGCTATTTTCCTTGTCAAAACAATTGTATTTATTTTTATTTAATCACTCACAAGCTCTAGGCTAGATTTAGGACAAGTTCAGCTGTATTGAAGAAGTCAAGAATGAACAAAGACTCAAGGTATACTGCACTTCATTCATTTCATGAAAATAACAGTTTTTTGTCTATTTCCCTAGTCATTCACTGATCATAAAGAACAATGTTTTTCACGTACAGTGGTTGATACTTAAGTCACAGTCACTACAGTGGGGCCATTTCGGGTTTTACTTTTAAAGCCCATTTCATTGAAAGCCCATGTTCTGTTTTGTACTAAACATGCATGTGCATTGCACATGGCTTGGTTCCCCCACTGTATCAATCAGATCTGATTGCTTCTTTGCCATTCACGCCACACACCTTCACACATAAGCACTATTCATCATCTTCCCCATTTCTGATTTTTGCAAAATAAAGCAAAATTCCTTTTTACAGCTCCTCATTCCTATCCTTAGTAATACTAGGATACCCGTCTAGGACAAAGAGAATATGCCCCTCATTCGTCTCTTGTGGACAGCCATTGATTGGCTTCCACGTGGCTCGGGCAAACATGAAAGTTGCGTGGGTGTGTACGGGTATATGGTGCATTCTGTTCAGATCTTTTCGTGGGTGTGTATGAGCATTTTGAGTGTGTATTTTTCGGGTTTTATGCCTGGGTATTTTTGAGGTTAAGTGCTCATCTTTAACATTTTCAGAAAATGTTCTTTTAATTCTTAAAAATCAAAAAGATTTTCTGAACTTGTTTTGTTTCATCTAAAATTCTAAATGGGTTTGAGTGTTTAAATCTTTTCATATATTCTTCAAACACATTCATTTTAGATTTTAGTTGAAGGATTCAATATCAACCTTTTCATGCCTTTAGCTTGAAAAGGTTGATCTTTTTTTTTTAAGAATCCTACATTGGCATATCATGTTCATGCATTGATGAATCTACTGGGCTTGGTGCGAATTGGTGCCATGGGTTGATGAGCTTAGAGTTGGAGTTGCCTTCTTCATGAATGACCGATTGCCTTGCTTATGGAAGTTGCACAAAAGGGTAAGAAAGCTGCCACTTAGTCTAGGACTTAGTGATTGAGCTTGTGTGCTGTGTGCTCCCTTTGTATTGAACTTCTTATTTAGTGGATTGCTTGGTCAGCTGGAAAGACCCCCAGTTTTTACCCTTTGTGGTTTTTCTGGGTGAACATCTTGTGTGCATTCGTCTTCCTTGTTTGTGTTGTTATGCTTACTGACCCACTCAACTTTTAAACACAAATCTGTACTGTACCTATGTGCTTGAAATTGATATATGTCTTATATAACTGTCTAGCTAATCACACACCACTGTAGTTGTGGATAACACTGGGATGCCTACTGTGATGGGTCCTCTGAGTGTATAGGATGTCACTTGATCCTCTGGTGTGTTTGATTTGTGCTGTTTACCAAAAGTGATCTTTGGTTTTTAGAAGTCAATCTAGAGTTTCATATTTTCGTTACTGAATCGTCTGAGTTGTGTTTGTTTGACTAGTTCCCGAGTAATCACATAAATCAAAAATTGGGGTCCGATCACTGAAAGTGAAATTAATCAAGTTTATTAAGTGAATAGATCACCTAAATTAAACTTTCAAAACTTTTATATATTGTGTTTGAATTGATTTGTCATTAGCTTTGGATGGTTAGAGTATGCATATCTGATTTGAAACTGAAAACTTAACATTGCAAGATAGGATAATGGGTGTGTGTGTGTGGTGATGTGTGCATGTGTTTCCATCTTTCTAAACCCCCCATTTAGTTATTCTTTTCATAATTTGAATTGATTTGTTGCTTATTAACCATTCCCTGTGGGATCGACCTCGTGCTTGTACGTTTTGTTACTGATGCGATTCGTGCACTTGCGAATATACTTGGAATGAAATATATGTTTATTTTGTTCTAAGAAAACAATCAACATGAACCACATTTGGTGCTAAGAACTCACGAAAATGTCATTTCAATGTATACTTGGTTCAATTTCGTACAAATTGCACCAAAATGTGCCTGGTTGGCAAGAAAGACTTGGGGAAGCACTTTCTCATGTTAGGATTAGCGTTCAAGTCCTATTCAACCACATTTTGTGTAAAGAATGCACGAAAACGTTATTTTGGTGCTTACTTGGTCCAATTTCATCTAAATTACACAAAAACATGACCGGTTGGAAAGAAAGACATGCAGAAGCACTTTCTCATGTTTGGATTAGCCTTCTAGGTCAATTGAACCACATGAAGTCTTTTGGAAGCACAAAAATGTCATTTTGGTGCATACTTGGTCCAATTTCGTCCAAATTGCATTAACTATTGTCCGGATGACAAGAAAGACATGTACAAGCACTTTCTCATGTTATGATTATTCTAGGCTTATTGAACCACGTGAAGCATTTTGAACGCACGGAATGATCATTTCAGTGCATACTCAACCCAATTTCGTCCAAATTACCAAAACGTGCCAGGTTGGCAAGAAAGATATGTAAAAGCAGTTTATCATGTTAGGATAAGTGTTCTAGGCCTATTGAACCACATGAAGTTTTTTTAACGCACAAAAAGAACATTTCGGTGCATACTCAGTCCAATTTCGTCCAAATTGCACCAAAACGTGCCCGGTTCGAAAGAAAGACATGAGAAAACATTTTCTCATGTTAGGATTAGCGTTCTAGACCTATTGAATCCCATTTGGTGTTAAGAATGCACGAAAGAGTCATTTCAGGGCATATTTGGTCCAATTTCGTCCAAATTGGACAAAAACATTCCCGGTTCGTAAGAAAGACATGGGGAAACACTTTCTCTTGTTATGATTAGCGTTGTAGACCTATTGAACCACATTTGGTGTTCAGACCGCAAGAAAACGTTATTTTGGTGCATACTCTGTCCAATTTCTTCCAAATTGCACCAAAACGTAACCAGTTGGCAAGAAAGACATATAGAAGCACTTTCTCACGTTAGAATTATCTTTCTAGACCTATTGAATCACAATTGGTGCAAAAAACTCACGAAAACATAATTTCAATGTATACTTTGTCCAATTTCGTCAAAATTGCACCAAAACGTACTGTGTTTACAAGAAAGACCTGGTGAAGAACATGAAGAACAACTTCCTCATGTTAAGAAAGACATGTAGAAGGACTTTCTCATGGTAGGATTAGCGTTCTAGGCCTATTGAACCATATGAAGTCTTTTGAACGCATGAAAACGTCATTTTGGTCCATACTTGGTCGAATTTCGTCCAAATTGCACAAAAACTTGCCCGGTTGGTAAGAAAGACATGTACAAGCCATTTCTCATGTTAGGATTAACGTTATAGGCCTATCGAAGCACAAGAAGCATTTTGAATGCACGAAAATGTCATTTCGAAGCATACTCGGTCCAATTTCGACTAAATTGCACGAAAACTTGACCGGTTGGAAAGAAAGACATGTAAAAACACTTTCTCATGTTAAGATTAGCGTTCTAGGCCCATTGAACCTCATGAAGATGTCATTTTGGTGCATATAAAGTCCAATTTCATCCAAATGGCACCAAAACGTTCCCGAATGGCAAAACAGACCTGGGGAAGCACTTCCTCATGTTAGGATTAGCGTTTTAGACCAATTTATTTGGAGTTAAGAACACACGAAAATATCATTTTGGTGCATATTGTTGAATGTTTTCTTAGAACAAAATAAATAATTATCTCATTCCAAGTATACTCGCAAGTGCACGAATCGCATCAGTAGCAAAACATGCAAGCACGAGGTCGATCCCACAGGGAATGGTTAGTACACAACAAATCAATTCAATTAATTAATAGAATAACTAAATGGGGGGTTTTAGAAAGATGGAAACATAGGCACACTACACCACACGCACACACCCTTTATTCTATCTTGCAATGTTAAGTTTTCAGTTTCAAATCAGATAAGCATGCAATAACCATCCAAGGCTAATGACAGTTAATTTGAACACAACATATTAAAGTTTGACAACTAAAAAGGTTTGACTAGTTACTTTATCGCCATTGTTCTCCTAATCCATAAACTAAGAGTTTCTTGGGCCTTCCTTAGCCAGTTAACCTACATGTTCCCTAATTCAAGCTAAGGCAGCTGTTACCCGTGCATGAGTCATTAAGTTTTATGAGAACGTCAAACATGCACAACATATAAGCTTTGACTATTTCCTTATAGAGGTCGCCCAACCCCACTACCAAGAATAATCCCTTATTCCCTTGTTACTTGTGGTTTAGTGTCTTTGACTATTTCACAGCTAAACCTAACAAATAAACTAGATGCAATTACCCTAAGGTGGCCAGTCAAAGGATGCAGACAACTAGTGACGGGTTCTAATAGATAGTGGAAATTTAATACATACAAACATCAAACTAACAGACCAAGAGACGGATAAACGATTTGTTAAAGCATGCAAATCCATTAATCAACCTACAACTAACATGCAAGATAGAATAAATAAATCTACATAATTAAAATAGAAAAGAAAATCAGAATAATATAAATAAATTCTCAATCCATGTTGGAAAGCAAACTAATTAAACAAAACAATTAAAAACTAGAATTCCAAAAGAAATGAGAATTCCAAAACAAAAGTAAAAGAACATCCCTAGAGAGTGGCAGCGGCGGCAGCACAAGGTGGCAGCGGCGGCACAAGGTGGCAGCAGCGGCACAAGGTGGCAGCAGCTCGACTCCTTCCTCCTCCTTCGGTTCAGCAGAAAAATAAAGAAAGAGAGATGATGGTGGCTGCGGCAAGGGAAGAGAAATAATGGGGGCTGCTAGGGTTCCTAGGGTGCGTGAGAAAAGAAAAAGAGAGAAAGGAGGCTAGGGTATTGGCGGCTACAAGAGAGAGAGAGAGAGAACAGCTAGGGTTTCTGAAATTTTAGAGATGACTCCCTCTCTTTGAGTTATAAAGATGTATTTATAGAGGAGAGTGGGGCTAAGGTTTCTCTTTCTCTTCAATGTGGGACAAGTGCATTCCTTGCACACCAAGACTTATAATTTTCGGCCAAGCATGGGCCTTGGGCTGATTTGGGCTCTTTTTGGGCGTAACTCCATTTTCAGCTCGCGGAACTGCTGCGCTACCTCCACTAAAATGACCATATCTTGAGCTAGAAAACTCGGAATCGAAATCCGTAAAATTCCCTGCAAAGCTAACATCCGTATCTTTCCAACCCTATATGGCATAGTACCTGATTCATTTTAGAGAATTACAGAATTGCTGTCGAAATTGGTGCTCTATTTTCCAAGGTTTGACTTCTTTTTCAGCTAGGATTCCTTGGGCTTTCTCTTTGTAGGCGTGATGGGCTAGGGTTGCAATTAAAAGAACATGGGCTGATTGCAACAAGCAAGTGGCGTGATGGGCTTTAGGGATGCATGGCTTGTGCATGGCTGTATGACTTGGGCGGAATGGGCTGTAAGCATGCAAATAATGTGTTGGGCTGCCACCTCACCATACTTGTGGATTTCGACTTCACCTAGGCCCAAAGCCCAATTGACTTCATGACATGATATGGTTGACCCTTGACCATTGACTTTGACTTCCAACTTTGCCCCTCTCTTCCTCTTGGATTCGAATTCATTTTTTCGTTCCATTTGTTTCCATGGATGTCCACCACCTTCTAGAAGCTTCTGGAACCTTTACTTGATTGAGTTGACTTTGACCAACTTTTCCTAGTCCCACTAGGATTCCTTGTAGATGTAAGATTCCTTGTCCATTTCAACTTCTAATAATGACCATATTGCCCCTAGTGATTCCTAGTGTCATTAGGACTCCTTTCCCAAGTAGGGTTAGGTTTCCTAGTTCAACCAGGAATTCCTGCTCCAATCAGGATTTCTCATTTCTGGCTTGACAATGATGGTTTTGGTCTTGATGTTTCCTTGTATGACTAGGAATCCTCATTTGACTAGGATTTCTTCTCTTTTCCTAGTTTGACTAGGAAATGTCCCAAAACGGCTCTTTTAGCTCCTATTTCATATTTATGCTTCATTTGACCTAAAAGCACAAAAATAAGACAACAGACACAAAAGGATCGAGTTCTAACACTCTAGGTTAGGGAGTTAGTATCATAAAATAGCGTAAAATGAACACTCATCACATACGTGGTCCAATTTCGTCCTAATTGCTCCAAAACATGCCCATTTGGCAAGAAATTCATGGGGAAGCACTTTCTCAAGTTAGGATTAGCGTTCTAGACCTATTGAAACCCATTTTGTGTACATAACACACGAAAACGTCATTTCGGAGCATACGTGGTCCAATTTCATCCTAATTGCTCCAAAACGTGCCAATTTGGCAAGACAAACATGAGGAATCAGTTTCTCATATTAGGATTACTGTTCTAGACCTATTGAACCGAATTTGGAGTTAAGAACGCACGAAAACGTCATTTTGGTGCATATGTGGTCCAATTTCATCCTAGTTGCTCCAAAATGTGCCCATTTGGCAAGAAATGCAGGGGAAGCACTTTCTCAAGTTAGGATTAGTGTTCTAGACCTATTAAACCCCATTTTGGGTTAAGAACGCACGAAAACGTCATTTCAGTGCATACGTAGTCCAATTTCGTCCTAGTAGGTTTAAATCGTGCCCATTTGGCAAGAAAGACATGGGGAAGCACTTTCTCATGTTAGAATTAGCGTTCTAGACTAGTTGAACAACATTTTGTGTTAAGAACGCAAAAAAACGTTATTTCGGTGCATAATTGGTCTAATTTCATCTAAATTACACCAAAACATTCCCGTTTGTGAAGAAAGACATGGGGAAGCATTTACTCATGTTAGGATTTGCGTTTTAGACTTATTGAACAACATTTGGTGTTAAGAATGCACGAAAACATCATTTCGGTGCATACTTGGTCAAATTTCATCCAAATTGCACCAAAACGTTCACGGTTGGCAAGAAAGACATGGGGAAACACTTTCTCATGTTAGGATTAGCGTTCTACATATTTTAAACCACATTTGGTGTTAAGAACGTACAAAAACGTTATTTTGGTGCATACTTGGTCCAATTTCGTCTTAATTTCTACAAAACGTGCTTATTTTGAAAAAAAGACATGGGAAAGCGTTTTCTCATATTAGGATTATCGTTTTAGACCTACTGAACTATATTTGGTATTATGAATGCACGAAAACGTCATTTCGGTGCACATTCGGTCCAATTTTGTCCAAATTGCACAAAAACGTTCCCGATTGGCAAGAAAGATATGGGGACACACTTTCTTTTGTTAGGATTAGCGTTCTAGACCTATTGAACAACATTTGGTGTTAAGAACGCACGAAAACGTCATTTTGGTGCTTAGTTGGTTCAATTTCGTCCTAATTGTTCGAAAACGTGCCGGGTTGGCCAAAAAGACATGGGGAAGCAAATTCTTATGTTAAGATTAGCGTTTTAGACCTATTAAACCACATTTTGCCTTAAGATTGTACGAAGACGTCATTTCGATGCATACTTAGTCCAATTTCGTCCTAATTGCTCCAAAACGTGCCCATTTAGCAAAAAAGACATGGGGAACCACTTTCTCAAATTAGGATTAGCGTTCTAGACCTATTGAACCCAATTTTGTGTACAGAACACAAGAAAACGTCTTTTCAGTGCATATGTGGACTAATTTCGTCCTAATTGCTCCAAAACGTGCCAATTTGGCAAGAAAAATATAAGGAATCAGTTTCTCATGTTAAGATTAGTGTTCTAGACCTATTGAACCAAATTTAGAGTTAAGAACGGACAAAAACGTCATTTTGGTGCATACATGGTCCAATTTCGTCCTAATTTTTCAAAAACGTGCCCATTTAGCAAGAAACAAATGGGGAACCACTTTCTCAAGTTAGGATTAGCGTTCTAGACCTATTGAACCCCATTTTTTGTTAAGAACGCACGAAAACGTCATTTTCGTGGATACGTGGTCCAATTTCGTCCTAATTGCTCTTAACCGTGCCCATTTGGTAAGAAAGACATGGAGAATCACTTTCTCATGTTAAGATTAGCGTTCTAGACCTATTGAACCACATTTTGTGTCAACAATGCACAAAAACGTTATTTCGGTGCATAATTGGTCTAATTTCATCTAAATTACTCCAAAACATTCCTGGTTTTCAAGAAAGACATTGGGAAGCATTTCTCCTGTTATGATTTGCGTTTTAGATTTATTGAACCCTATTTGGTGTTAAGAGTGCACGAAAACGTCATTTCGGTGCATATTTGGTCCAATTTCGTCCAAATTGCACCAAAACGTTCATGGTTGGGAAGAAACACATGGCGAAAGACTTTCTCATGTTACGATTAGTGTTCTACATATTTTGAAATACATTTGGAGTTAAGAACGCACGAAAACATTATTTCAGTGCATACTTGGTCCAATTTCGTCCTAATTTCTACAAAATGTGCTCATTTGGCAAAAAAGACATGAGGAAACGCTTTCTAATATTAGGATTATCGTTTTATACCTATTGAACAATATTTGGTGTTAAGAACGCACGAAAGCGTCATTTCAGTGCATACTTGGTCCAATTTCGTTCAAATTGCACCAAAATGTTGCCGATTAGCAAGAAAGATTCGGGGACGCAATTTCTCTTGTTAGGATCAGCGTGCTAGACCTATTAAACAACATTTGGTGTTAAGAACGCACGAAAACGTCATTTCGGTGCTTAATTGGTTCAATTTTATCCTAATTGCTCAAAAACGTGCCGGGTTGGCAAAAAAGATATGGGGAAGCAAATTCTTATGTTAAGATTAGCGTTTTGAACCTATTAAACCACATTTGGTGTTAAGAACGCACAAAAACGTCATTTCGTTGCATACTTGGTCCAATTTCGTTCTAATTGTTGCAAAATGTGCCCTTTTAGCAAGAAAGAAATGGGGAAACACTTTATCATTTTAGGATTTGCGTTCTAGACCTACTGAACCACATTTTGTGTTATTTCGGTGTATATTTGGTCCAATTTTGTTCAAATTGCACCAAAATGTTCTCGGATGGTAAGGAAGACATAGGGAAGCACATTCTCTTGTTAGAATTAGCGTTCCAGACCTATTGAACCATATTTGGTGTTAAGACCGCACGAAAACATCATTTTGGTGCATACTTTGTCCAATTTCGTTCAAATTGAACCAAAACCTTCCCGGTTGGGAAAAAAGACTTAGGGAAGCACTTTCTCATGTTAGGATTAACGTTCTAGACCTATTGAACCACATTTGGTGTTAAGAATGCACAAAAACGTCATTTCGATGCATACTTGGTCCAATTTCGTCCTAATAGTTGCAAAACGTGCCCATTTAGCAAGAAAGACATGGGGAAACACTTTATCATTTTAGGATTAGTGTTCTAGACCTACTGAACCACATTTTGTGTTAAGAACGCATGAAAGTGTTATTTCGGTGCATATTTGGTCCAATTTTGTTCAAATTGCACCAAAATGTTCTCGGATGGTAAGGAAGACATGGGGAAGCACATTCTATTGTTAGAATTAGCGTTCCAGACCTATTGAACCACATTTGGTGTTAAGACCGCATGAAAACGTCATTTCGGTGCATACTTTGTCCAATTTCGTTCAAATTGCACCAAAACCTTCCCGGTTAGGAAAAAAGACTTAGGGAAGCACTTTCTCATGTTAGGATTAATGTTCTAGACATATTGAACCACATTTGGTGTTAAGAATGCATGAATAAGTCATTTCGTTGCATACTTGGTCCAATTTCGTCCTAATTGCACCAAAATGTTCTCGGTTGGCATGAAAGACATAGGAAAACACTTTCTCATGTTGTGATTAGTGTTCTACACATATTGAACCACATTTGGTGTTAAGAACACATGAAAATGTTATTTCGGTGCATACTTGGTCCTATTTCGTCCTAATTACTCCAAAACATGCCTATTTGGCAAGAAAGACATGAGAAAACACTTTCTAATGTTAGGATTAGCGTTCTAGACCTATTGAATCACATTTTGTGTTAAAAATGCACAAAAACGTCATTTCGGTGCATAGTTGGTCCAATTTCGTCCTAATTGTTCTAAAAAGTGCCTATTTGGCAAAAAAGACATGGGTAAACACTTTCTTATGTTAGGATTAGCATTTTTGACTTATTGACCCACATTTGGAGTTAAGATTCCACCAAAACGTTCCAAGTTGTCAAGAAAGACATGGGGAAGCACTTTCTAATGTTAGGATTAGCGTGCTAGATGTATTGAACCACATTTGGTGTTAAGAATGCACGAAAACGTTATTTTGGTGCATAGTTGGTCCAATTTTGTTCTAATTGCTCCAAAACGTGCCCATTTGGCAAGAAAGACATGGGGAAGTACTTTCTCAAGTTAGTATTTGTGTTCTAGACTTATTGACCCACATTTGAAGTTAAGATTGCTCCAAAACGTTCCCAGTTGGCAAGAAAGACATGGAGAAACACTTTCAAATGTTATGATTAGTGTTCTAAACCTACTGAACTACATTTGGTGTTAAGAATGCACAAAAACGTCATTTCGGTACATACTAATTTGTTCCTACTTGCACCAAAACGTTCCCGGTTGGCAAGAAAGACATGGGGAAACACTTTCTCATGTTAGGATTAGTGTTGTATACGTATTGAACCACATTTGGTCTTAAAAATGCACGAAAACGTCTTTTCGGTGCATAATTTGTCCAATTTTATCCTAATTGCTCCAAAACGTGTCCAGTTCGCAAGAAAGACATGGGGAAGTACTTTCTAATGTTAGGATTAGCGTTCTAGACCTATTGAACTACATTTGCTGTTAAGAACGCACAAAAACTTCATTTCGGTGCATACTTGGTCCAATGCATGGGGAATCCAATGCACGGTGAATAAGTCTTAATTGCTCCAAAACATGCCTATTTGGCAAGAAAGACATGGGGAAGTACTTTCTCATGTTAGGATTAGCATTATAGACTTATTCAACTACATTTGGTGTTAAGAATGCACGAACGTCATTTCAATGCATAGTTGGTCTAATTTCGTCCTAATTGCTCCAAAACGTGCCCATTTGGCAAGAAAGACATGGGGAAGCACTTTCTCATGTTAGGATTAGCATTCTAGATCTATTCAACCACATTTGGTGTTAAGAACGCACGAAAAAATCATTTCGGTGCATACTTAGTCCAATTTTGTCCTAATTGCTCCAAAATGTGCTAATTTGGCAAGAAAGACATGGGGAAATACTTTCTCATGTTAAGATTAGCATTCTAGACCTATTGAACTACATTTGGTGTTAAGAACGCACAAAAACTTTATTTTGGTGCATACTTGGTCCAATTTCGTCAAAATTGCACCAAAATGTTCCCGGTTGGTGAGAAAGACATGGGGAAACACTTTCTCATGTTTGGATTAGTGTTCTAGACGTATTGAACCACATTTGGTGTTAAAAACGCACGAAAACGTCATTTCGGTGCATACTTGGTGCAATTTCGTTAAAATTGCACCAAAACGTTGCCGATTGGCAAGAAAGATACAGGGACGCACTTTCTCTTGTTAGGATTAGCGTTCTAGACCTATTGAACAACATTTGATGTTTAAGAATGCAAGAAAACGTCATTTCGGTGCTTAGTTGGTTCAATTTTATCATAATTACTCGAAAACGTGCCGGGTTGGCAAGAAAGACATGGGGAAGCACTTTCTCATGTTAAAATTAGCGTTCTATACCTATTGATGAGTGTGCATTTTGCATCACTTTATGATACTAATTCCTTAACCTAGAGTGTTAGAACTCGATATTTTGTGTTTCTTATCTTGTTTTTGTGTTTTCAAGTCAAATGAAGCATAAATGAGAAAAAGAAGCAAATGAAGCCATTTTGGGACATTTCCTGGTCAAACTAGGAAAATAAGTGAAATCCTGGTCAAACAAGTAAACGTGCAGAAATCCTAGTCAAATGAGGAATCCTAGTCACACTAGGAAACAACAAGTCCAGAACCATCATTGCGGAGCCAGAAATGAGAAATCCTGATTCGAACAGGAAATCCTGGTTGAACTAGGAAACCTAACCCAACTAGGGAAAGGAGTTCTAATGACACTAGGAGACCCCAGGGGCAATATGGTCATTACGAGAAGTCGAAACGGATAAGGAATTCTTCATTTTCAAGAAATCCTAGTTGCACCAGGAAATGTTGGCCAAAGTCAACTCTACAAAGTCAAGGTTCCAGAAGCTTCTAGAAGGTGGTGGACATCCATGGAAATGAATGGAGGGAAGAAATGAATTTGAAATCAAATGGAAATGAGGGGCAAAATGGGAAGTCAAAAGTCAAGGGCCCATGGGCCTAAGGGATGCTGAACCCAAGATGGGCCATCCATGCACATGCATGGGCCAAACCCTAGCAGCCCAAAGTCCATGCGTAAGGAGCAAGATGGCAGCCCATGCATGCCATGCGAATCCTAGCAGCCAAGAAGCCCTATGCGCAAGCCCAAGGTGGAAGCCCATGGAGTGAAACCCTAGCCCATCTTGTGCAAGCCACTTCAACCCAACACATGTGAGCCCAATGCACCATCAAGGCCCAAGACCAGCAGCCCATGCGCAAGGAGGGAGGCCCTAGCTGATTGGCATGCATCACTTAAGCCTAAAAGGCTAAGCCCTTGGCGCAAGCCCATAGCTAGAAACCCTAGCTGATGCCGCAAGCTAAAAGGAGCAGCAAACCCTAGTTGTGCCGCAAGCCCTATCCTTGCCTCTCAAGGATTTGTCCTCTATATATATCCCCTCAATTTAGAACCCTAAGATACTTTTTACACTACACACTACAGTCGAAATTTCCCTTGCCTCCTAGTTTATTTTCTGTTTTAGGATTTTAATTTCAGTTTTGAGTTTTGTTCTTGTGAGGGCTAGCCGAAGGTTGAGAGAGAGAGATAGGAGTGACGTGGCTGCAAGAAAGAACATCCCTAAGCCGAAAGGCCTAGCTCACCATAGCCGTGAGCCAATTGCTTGTGCAAGGTGGCTTCTCTTCCTTGTCTCGCCACAGCCCCTCCCACCTGTTTTCCTTGATTTTTCTCCTAGTTTTCTATTTTATTGTTGGATTATGATTCTGAATTTATTTAATTTATGATTCTAATTTTCTTTAGTGCATGGTTCTGATTTCAATTAGTTTATGCAATTTAATTTAGTTGTTTAGTTTATGCCTTTAATTTTGTGTACTTTGTGTTTCTGATTTCTTTAGCAAGCATGAATTGAGACTTTGTTTATTGTTGCTATTTTTATTATTTAATTTAATTTATGTAATTATTTGTTCTAGCTTGCATGTTAGTTGTAGGTTGATTAATGGATTTGCATGTTCTAACAAATCGTTTATCCGTCTCTTGGTCTGTTAGTTTGATGTTTGCATGTATTAAATTTCCACTATCTATTTGAACTCGTTACTAGCTGCATGTTTGCATTCTTTGACTGGCCACCTTAGGGTAATTGCATCTAGTTTATTTGTTAGGTCTAGCTATGAAGTAGTCAAAGACACTAAACCACAAGTAACAAGAGAATAAGGGATTATTCTTGATAGTGGGGTTGGGCGACCTCTATAAGGAAATAGTCAAAGCTTATATGTTGTGCATGTTTGACGTACTCATAAAACTTAATGACTCCTGCATGGGTAACAGCTACCTTAGCTTGAACTAGGGAACATGTAGGTTAACTGGCTAAGGAAGACCCAAGAAGCTCTTAGTTTATGCATTAGGAGAACAATTTCTAGAAAATAACTAGCCAAACCTTTTTAGCAGTCAAACTTTAATATGTTGTGTTCAAATTAACTGTAATTAACCTTGGATGGTTATTGCATGCTTATTTGATTTGAAACTGAAAACTTAACATTGCAAGATAAAATAAAGGGTGTGTGCGTGTGTTCCATCTTTCCAAAACCCCCCATTTAGTTATTCTAGTGATTAATTGCATTGATTTGTTGTTTATTAACCATTCCCTGTGGGGTCGACCTCGTGCTTGTACACTTTGCTACTGATGCGATTCGTGCAATTGCGAGTATACTTAGAATGAGATAATTGTTTATTTTGTTCTAAGAAAACACATCAACAAACAACAACCACCTCTACCACAACCAAAAAGGGTCTCCGACCCAATAACCAATCCACATCCAAATATGTTATTTACCCAACTCGGGGTTATCGGATCATACTAAATTAACTTTACACCTCAATTACACTAAAGGAAGAACCCATTAAGCTGAAGGATACTGACGAACTGCAATTGGAGAATCTTGCTGCTTCGACTTGGTACGACCCATCCTCAACGATTACTAATACCTGGGGGAAAAACGTTAAAAATCAAAACGTGAGGAAATAATCCCAGTGAGTGGACAAAATAACTCTAAACTTTTCCTTTGAAAACCACTTTATAAAACTGCTCGGGCTGAAATATATCCAATTTGAACTGAAAATGAATATCAACTAAAAACATCTTTGAAATGAACTCTTTCACAAATTAACAAAAACCTTACATCATGAACATAATTCCAACAAAAAGTTTCTATATAACAATTTCAATTTGAGATTCCTTTTAATCATAGAAAATAATGTGAAGTAATAGAAATGCTATATCTTATAAACTTTCTAGATAAAATCCTTCTTTTTGAGTCTTGAATTGATAGAAAATAACTAAAATATTTTTATCTAATAAAGTTTTTAATAAAAACGTTGGCCATATAAGCACCCAATTGACCGGCTCCACCATTGGTACCGTACAAGACCGTCGCACCAAGTGGACCGTTTACATAACCTTCCACCCGCACCGTCGCAACGCCGTCATGCGAGTGGACTTAAAGTGTCCCTTGTACCGTCACAACACCGTCATATAAGTGGACTTACGGTGGCCCTTGTACCGTCGAATCGCCGTCGTACAATAAGCCCAAGTGTTGTATGTGCACGTAGATTGCCCTTCCACCCACACCGTCGCAACGCCGTCATGCAAGTGGATTTACGGTGTCCCTTGTACCGTCGAATCGCAGTCATACAAGTGGACTTATGTTGCTCCTTTTTGTACAACTTGTTTTACTTGGAATTTAGAAACGAATACCAAGTTGTAGCTCGCAAGTATACGAATCGCTCATGTAAGCATAGCGTATAAGTACGAGGTCGATCCCACGAGGAATAGGTAAATAGACATGAAACCAATTCAACTTACCAATTAGAATCACCAAACACACACACACGGCAGGGGGGTTTTTAGATTGTTAAACTCACGCACACCTGATGAGTGTGCATTTTGCATCACTTTATGATACTAATTCCTTAACCTAGAGTGTTAGAACTCGACATTTTGTGTTTCTTGTCTTGTTTTTGTGTTTTCAGGTCAAATGAAGCAGAAATGAGAAAAAGGAGCAAATGGAGCCGTTTTGGGACATTTCCTGGTCAAATCAGTAAAACGAGTGAAATCCTGGTCAAACCAGGAAAAGTGCAGAAATCCTAGTCAAATGAGTATTCCTGGTCACACTAGGAAACATCAAGTCCAGAACCATCATTGCGGAGCCAGAAATGTGAAATCCTGATTCGAACAGGAAATCCTGGTTGAACTAGGAAACCTAACCCAACTAGAAAAATGAGTCCTAGTGACACTAGGAGACCCCAGGGGCAATATGGTCATTACGAGAAGTTGAAATGGATAAGGAATCTCTCATTTTCAAGGAATCCTAGTTGCACCAGGAAATGTTGTTCAAGGTTCCAGAAGCTTACAGAAAGTAGTGGACATCCATGGAAATGAATGGAGGAAAGAAATGAATTTGAATTCAAACGGAAATGAGGGGCAAAATGGGAAGTCAAAAGTGGAGGGCCCATGGGCCCTAGGGATGTCGAACCAAGGTGGGCCATGCATGCACATGCATGGGCCCAAACCCTAGCAGCCCAAATGCCATACGCAAGGAGGAAGATGGCAGCTCATGCATGCGCATGCATGCCATGCAAACCCTAGCAAGGAAGGGGCCATGCGCAGGCCCAAGGTGACAAGCCCAAGGTGGAAGCCCATGGAGTGAAACCCTAGCCCATTTTGTGCAAGCCACTGAAGCCCAACATGGAAGCCCAACATGCAAGCCCAAAGCCCAAGACTACCTGCCCATGCGCAAGGGAGGGACCCTAGCTAGGCTAGGCATGAGCCACTTAAGCCCAAAGGGAGCAGCCCAACACGCAAGGGCCTGATCAGCTAGCCCTAGCTGAAGCCGCAAGCAACTAGGAGATGCAAACCCTAGCAGCCGCAAGTTGCTTCTCCTTGCCTCTCAAGGAATGCTCCTCTATATAAACCCCCTTCATTCAGAACCCTAGGGGACTTTGGATCACTTTTTGCACCTACAACTCCAGCCGAAATTCCCTTCTCTTCTCCTAGTTTTATTTTTCTGTTTTTAGGTTTTTAGTTTCAGCTTTTATTTTCTTGTAAGGGGAGCCGAATTCAGAGAGAGACTTAGAGAGAGGGTGGCGTGACAAGTGAGAGAGAGAAGGAATCAGCCTTGCCGCAAGCCCTAGCTCACCTTGCCGTGAGTTCCTCCTGCTTGCTAGGTGCTTCCTTCTTCCTCTCTCCTTGCTGCAGCCCCCATGTGTTTGCATCTCTGATTTTTATTTTCTTTTTCCTTCTAGTTTCTATTTTAATTGTTGGATTATGCTTCTGAATATTTTTAATTGAGTTTCTGATTTTATTTAGTTATCTCTTTAATTCTTTTAATTCATGTTGCTGAGTTCAATTCGTTTATGCTTTTAATTTCCTAAGTTTGCGTTTCTGATTTCTTTTAGCAAGCATGAATTGAGATTTTGTTTATTTGTTGCTATTTTGTTTTTATTTATGTAATTTAATTATGTAGTTTAGTTATTCTATCTTGCATGTTAGTCGTAGGTTGATTAATGGATTTGCATGTTCTAACAAATCGTTTATCCATCTCTTGGTCTGTTAGTTTGATGTTTGCGCGTATTAAATTTCCACTATCTATTAAAACCCCCGTCACTAGTTGTTTGCATCCTTTAACTGGCCACCTTAGGGTAATTGCATCTAGTTTATCCGTTAGGTTTAGCTGTGAAATAGTCAAAGACACTAAACCACAAGTAACAAGGGAATAAGGGATTATTCTTGGTAGTGGGGTTGGGCGACCTCTATAAGGAAATATTCAAAGCTTATATGTTGTGCATGTTTGACGTTCTCATAAAACTTAATGACTCCGGTATGGGTAACAGCTGCCTTAGCTTGAACTAGGGAACATGTAGGTTAACTGGATAAGGAAGGCCCAAGAAGCTCTTAGTTTATGCATTAGAAGAACAATGGCGAGAAAGTAACTAGCCAAACCTTTTTAGCTGTCAAACTTTAATATGTTGTGTTCAAATTAACTGTCATTAGCCTTGGATGGTTATTGCATGCTTATCTGATTTGAAACTGAAAACTTAACATTGCAAGATAGAATAAAGTGTGCGTGCGTGTGGTGATGTGTGCGTGTGTTCCATCTTTCAAAACCCCCCATTTAGTTTTTCTAGTGATTAATTGCATTTATTTGTTGTATATTAACCATTCCCTGTGGGATCGACCTCGTGCTTGTACGCTTTGCTATTGATGCGATTCGTGCACTTGCGAGTAAACTTAGAATGAGGTAACTGTTTATTTTGTTCTAAGAAAACATTCAACAACACCACATACACACACACACACAATTGCAATGCTAAGAATTCAGAATCCACACCAATTGATGGAAATACAACCAAGCAATTCAAGATAATGCATAAATGTAATAAAGTTTACCAGCCGAAGACCTCTGGACACTCCTAACTATTGTTCTCCTTATGCATATACTAAGAGCTTCTTGGGCCTCCCCTAGTCAGTTAACTTGCATGTTCCCTAGTGCTAAGCTAAGGCAGCAGTTACCCATGCAAGAGTCATTAAGTTTTGTGAGAACGATAAACACATAGCGCATGTCTCCAAATTAATGTACTGTATGTTATCTATGATCCCTTTTCTCATGAATATTATCTTAGGATACCGACTTGTTTCCTACTGAAACTATCATCCTTTCGAGCTTGTTTAGTTTCACAACATAAATCTAGATGCATGCAACCTAAGGTGATCAGTCAAAGATGCGAAACAAATAGAGTCAATTTAAATAGAGATCAAGGATTTACTACATGCATCAAATTAAATCACATGTGTCACCATTGCATAACTCACAATTAAAGTTTCATCATCCAACTTAGCAAAGCAATAAAAAAACTAAAAACATAATAATAAAGAAAATAAAATATCTAACTTCCATTATAATAATTAAATCCACAATGAAAGCAAGAACAAACTAATTAACTAAATAAAAAGAAGAGAATCGAAAGAAAAACAAGAACATCACAAGAGGGTGGCAGCGGCACAAGAGAGAAGAAGAGGAGAGACATAGCAGCAAGGAGGCTCACGACAGAGGTGAGCTAGGGCTGCGACACATGGTCTCTCATTCTCCCTCAAGTGGCGCCACCCTCTCACTCTCTCCCTCTGAAATTCGGCCTCCCCCTCTCTTTTTGAATTCTGAAAATATAAAAATATGGGAACCCTAAACAATGAGAGAATATGATATATTTCTAGAGGTGAGGTGAGAATTCCTTAGGACGCAAGGAGAAGACAAGGTGCGGCTAGGGTTTCATTAAAAAGAACATGGGCTTAAGTGAATTTCTTACTGTTTAAGACTTCCAATTTTCGGCCAAAAGTGGGCCTTGGGCTGATTTGGTCTATTTTTGGACGTAACTTATTTTCAGCTCGCGGAACTGCTGCGCTACTGATGAGTGTTCATTTTACGTTATTTTATGATACCAAGTCCCTAACCTAGAGTGTTAAAACTCGATACTTTTGTGTCTGTTGTCTTGTTTTTGTGTTTTTAGGTTAAATGAAGCAATGATGGAGAAAGAAGCTAAATGAGACTATTTTGAGCTAAAAATGAAAGAAATGGGAAAAAGAATCTTGAGGGAATCTGCTAGAGGGATTTGGAATCTGAAAGGAATCTTTGGAGAATCTCAGACAGAATTTTTTGAGGAATCTTTTTTGTTAATGTTTGACTTTTGGTCAAAGTCAAAGGGTAAAGGTCAAAGTCAATGGTCAACTGTGCCACATCATCACATGACATGGACAACAAATGCATCCCATGCAAGCCCATGCACCTAAACCTAGCAGCCCAAGTCCATCACGCCAGGCAAGGTGGCAGCCCATGCACTTAAACCCTAGGGCCTATGTGCAACCCATTCAGCCCAAGTCATGTAGCCATGCGCAAGCTAGAAGGGAGGAAGCTCATCACGTCACTTGCAGCAGCCCATCCCATACAACTATGCGCAAGCCATGCATCCCTAAAGCCCATCATGCCTACAAAGAGAAAGCCCAAGGAATCCTAGCTGAAAAAGAAGTCAAAACCCTGGAAAATTTCGACAGCAATTCGGTAATTCTCCAGAGAGAACCAGGTAGCATGCCATATATGGTTGGAAAGATACGGATGTTAGCTTCGCAGGGAATTTTACGGATTTTGATTCCGAGTTTTCTAGCTCAGGATATGGCCATTTTAGTGGAGGTAGCTGTTGCCCACTTTTGGCCGAAAATTAGAAGTCTTAAGGAGCAAGAAATTCACTTAAGCCCATGTTCTTTTTACTGAAACCCTAGCCGCACCTTGTCTTCTCCTTGCCTCCTAAGGAATTCTCACCTCACCTCTATAAATATATCATATTCTCTCATTGTTTAGGGTTCCCATATTTTTATATTTTCAGAATTCAAAGAGAGAGGGGGAGGCCGAATTTCAGAGGGAGAGAGTGAGAGGGTGGCGCCACTTGAGGGAGAATGAGAGACCATGTGCCGCAGCCCTAGCTCACCTTTGCCGTGAGCCTCCTTGCTGCTATGTCTCTTCTCTTCTTCTCTCTTGTGCCGCTGCCACCCTCTTGTGATGTTCTTTGTTTTTCTTTTGATTCTCTTCTTTTTCTTTAGTTAATTAGTTTGTTCTTGCTTTCATTGTGGATTTAATTATTATAATGGAAGTTAGATCTTTTATTTTCTTTATTATTATGTTTTGAGTTTTTATTGCTTTGCTAAGTTGGATGATGAAACTTTAATTGTGAGTTATGCAATGGTGACACTTGTGATTTAATTTGATGCATGTAGTAAATTCTTGATCTCTAGTAAAATTGATTCTATTTGTTTGCATCCTTTGACTAGCTACCTTAGGGTAATTGCATCTAGATTATGTTGTGAAATTAAATATGCTCAAAAGGTTGATAATTTCAATTGACAGCAAGTGGGTATCCTAAGATAGTACTCATAAGAAAAGGGATCATAGATGACATATAGTACATTAATTTGGAGCTATGCGCTATGTGTTTACCGTTTTCACAAAACTTAATGACTCTTGTATGGTTAACATGCGCCTAGGGAATGCCTAACAAAGCTCTTAGGACACATGCAAGTTAACTGACTAGGGGAGGCCCAAGAAGCTCTTAGTATATGCATAAGGAGAACAATAGTTAGGAGTGTCCTCAAAAAGGCCTTCGGTTGGTAAACTTTATTACATTTATGCATTATCTTGAATTGCTTAGTTGTATTTCCATCAATTGGTGTGAATTCTGAATTCTTAGCATTGCAATTGTGTGTGTGTGTGTGTGTGTGTGCGTATGTGGTGTGCGTGAGTTTAACAATCTACAAACCCCCCTGCCGTGTGTGTGAGTTTGGTGATTCTAATTGGTAAGTTGAATTGGTTTGATGTGTATTTACCTATTCCTCGTGGGATCGACCTCGTACTTATACGCTATGCTTACATGAGCGATTCGTATACTTGCGAACTACAACTTGGTATTCGTTTCTAAATTCCAAGTAAAACAAGTTGTACAAAAAGGAGCAACAAGTTTTTGGCGCCGTTGCCGGGGAATGGTGCTAAATATCATTGAATTGGTTTTACTTATCATTAGAATTAGTTTAGGTTATTTATTTTTCGTTCTAGTTTTTTTTCTTAGGTTTTAATAATGCTATTTTCTACTTTAATTCTTATTCTAACCAATTAATTTTTTTGAGAGTTTTTGGAAGGTTCAAAGAGTCCATGAAGGATGGCGAGCTTTTGAAGGCCGAGAGCAAGAAAGGGAAGAAGAGAACATTTAAGTAGACAATTGGCAACGTCTGGCTGAAGACGTACAAACTTAGCACTGTTGGGAGGCAACCCAAAGTTTTTGAAGAAATCAAGGGAGTGGGCCGAGAAGATCAAAGAGGCTGCACCAATGCTTTGAGGATCATGGTGGCTGTGCATTCATTGAGCCATGCTTGCAATCCAAGTACACAATTTCTTTCATCTTTGCTTCATTAAACCAATTTTTAGTCTTTTGTATTTTTGGTTTTGTTGGATAATTGTTTTGATTCCCTTACTCTAATGAGCATGTGTGGTTAGTATTTCTTTCACATTGAGGACAATGTGTCATTTAAGTTTGGGGGGAAAGACAATTTCTTTGTTTTTAGGTTTCTAGGTTTTTCTAAAAAAATAAAAAAATAAAAAAAAATTTATTTTTGTCTGTTTTTAATTAAGGTGTCAAAACCCACATCAAAATGCAATTCTCTAAGATTCATTTTACCCTAATGATGGAGTTGAATCCTTAGAACCTTGTTGCAACATCATTTTTAAATAAAAACAAAGTTTTGAGTCTTCTTGTTTTAATTGTGTTTTTAGAGTCCCCAACAAGTTGATTGATTGTTTATGGACATTGAGAAGCATGTTTAGCATTGTGTATATGCTATGTTGATGAGTGTGCATTTTGCATCACTAGATGATACTAATTCCTTAACCTAGAGTGTTAGAACTCAATATTTTGTTTTTCTTGTCTTGTTTTTGTATTTTCAGGTCAAATGAAGCAGAAATGAGAAAAAGAAGCAAATGGAGCCATTTTGGGACATTTCCTGGTCAAACTAGGAAAACGAGTGAAATCTTGGTCAAACCAGGAAAAGTGCAGAAATCCTAGTCGAATGAGGATTCCTAGTCACACTAGGAAACATCAAGTCCAGAACCATCATTGCGGAGCCAGAAATGAGAAATCCTGATTCGAACAGGAAATCCTGGTTGAACTAGGAAACCTAACCCAACTAGAGAAAGGAGTCCTAATGACACTAGGAGACCCAGGGGCAATATGGTCATTACGAGAAGTCGAAATGGATAAGGAATCCTTCATTTACAAGGAATCCTAGTTGCACTTGGAAATGTTGGTCAAAGTCAACTCTACAAAGTAGAGGTTCCAGAAGCTTTTAGAAGGTGGTGGACATCCCTGGAAATGAATAAAGGGAAGAAATGAATTTGAATTCAAATGGAAATGAGGGACAACTTGTGCAAGCCACTTCAGCCCAACAAATGCGAGCCCAAAGCACATCAAGGTCCAAGACCAGCAGCCCATGCGCAAAGGAGGGGCCCCAGCTGACTTGCGTGAGTCACTTAAGCCCAAGAGGACAAGCCTTGCCGCAAGCCCATAGCACCCTAACCCTAGCTGATGCCGCAAGCTACAAGGAACCCTAGCAGCCGCATGTTTTCTTTTCCTTGCCTCTCAAGGATTGCACCTCTATATATATCCCCTTAATTCAGAACCCTAGGGATCACTTTTTTTCTCACCTCCTACTCCAGCCGAAAATTCTCTTTTGTTCCTTAGTTTTATTTTTGCTGTTCTAGGATATTTTTAGTTTAATTCTTGCGAGGGCTAGCCGAAGGTAGAGAGAGAGAGAGGAGTGGCATGGCTGCAAGGAAGGACACCCTTAAGCCGCAAGCCCTAGCTCACCATAGCCGTGAGCCAAATTGCTTGTGCAAGGTGTCTTCTCTTCCTTGTCTTGCCGCAGCCCCTTCTCCTTGTTTCTTTTGATTTTCGTTCTAGTTTTCTATTTTATTGTTGGATTATGCTTCTGAATTTATTTAATTAAGTTTCTGAATTTATTTAGTGCATGGTTCTGATTTCTTTTAGTTTATGCAATTTAATTCAGTTGTTGAGTTTATGTTTTTAATTTTACGTTTCTGATTTTAATTGTTAAGCATGAATTGGGACTTTATTATTTATTGTTGCTGTTCCTTTTATTTGTTTAAATTAATTATGTAGGTTAGTGATTCTATCTTGCATGTTAGTCGTAGGTCGATTAATGGATTCGTATGCTTTAACAAATCGTTTATCCGTCTCTTGGTCTGTTAGTTTGATGTTTGCGCGTATTAAATTTCCACTATCTATTAAAACCCCCGTCACTAGTTGTTTGCATCCTTTGACTGGCCACCTTAGGGTAATTGCATCTAGTTTATCCGTTAGGTTTAGCTGTGAAATAGTCAAAGACACTAAACCACAAGTAACAAGGGAATAAGGGATTATTTTTGGTAGTGGGGTTGGGCGACCTCTATAAGGAAATAGTCAAAGATTATATGTTGTGCATGTTTGATGTTCTCATAAAACTTAATGACTCATGCATGGGTAACAGCTGCCTTAGCTTGAACTAGGGAACATGTAGGTTAACTGGCTAATGAAGGCCCAAGAAGCTCGTAGTTTATGCATTAGGAGAATAATGGCGAGAAAGTAACTAGTCAAACCTTTTTAGCTGTCAAACTTTAATATTTTGTGTTCAAATTAACTGTCATTAGCCTTGGAGGGTTATTGCATACTTATCTGATTTGAAACTGAAAACTTGACATTGCAAGAGAGAATAAAGTGTGTGTGCGTGTGGTGATGTGTGCGTGTGTTTCATCTTCCAAAACCCCCCATTTAGTTATTCTAGTGATTAATTGCACTGATTTATTGTATATTAACCATTCCCTGTGGGATCGACCTCGTGCTTGTACGCTTTGCTACTGATGCGATTCGTGCACTTGCGAGTAAACTTAGAATGAGATATTTGTTTATTTTGTTCTAAGAAAACATTCAACAAGTTTTTGGCGCCGTTGCCGGGGAATGGTGTCTAATATCAATGAATTGGTTTAATTAGTCATTAGAATTAGGTTATATTAGGTAGATTTCAGTTTTTGTTAATTTTTAGTTTTTAATAAATGCCATGCCTTTATATGCATTTTTTTCTACTGATTGTGTGTTTTTCTCTTTATTAGGTGTGTTTATGAACCCTGAACTTGTTGCAAGGTTAGAGAGGCTCAAGAACGAAGCTTTAGGTACTTTTCAAGGCAGCCCTCTACCTATTGCATCAGATTCGAGTAGTGAAGAGACTTAGAGTGTCGAAATGGCTGAAGCAAATGAGATTGTGCCGCAGCCCCTGAGCCATTTTTCAGCACCTTCGCTGCCCACTCAACCATCGTGCATTCGGTATGCAACCATAGCCACTGATTTCGAAATCAAGAGTGGTCAGATTCACTTGATGCCGAGCTACCATGGGCTGAATGGGGAGGATCTGATCCACTTTTTGAAGGAGTTTTCCGGGGTTTGTGAAGCCGCACAATTGAGGGGCCTGAACGCCGATCAGTATCGTGTGAGGATGTTCCCTTTTGCGCTTAAGGACAAGGCAAAGAGGTGGTTGTATTCGCTGCCCAGTGGTTCCATTTCGACATGGGATGATCTTTCGAGCATGTTCCTGAACAAGTTTTATTCCATTTCCAAGACAAATTCGATTCGGAAGGAGATCCTTGGATTTGTGCAGAAAACGGACGAGCCATTCCATGAGACTTGGGACCGATTTAATGAGTTACTTACTAGCTGCCCACACCATAACCTATCTCCTTGGTATGTGATTTCTTGTTTTTATCAGGGATTATTGGAGAGAGACCAAGCCAAGGTGGATTCGGCTTGTGGTGGTGCGTTTATGTCAAAAACGGAGAATGAAGCTACAGATTTGTTTGAGTCGCTTTCTTTGAGTTCTCAACAGTGGGATTCCAATCGTTCAAGGGGAGGACCAAAGAGAGGGTTGTATGAGGTAGCTGATGTGCCAAACACCATGGAGGGACAGATTTTGGAAATCAAGACAATGGTGCAGAAGTTATCTTTGGCTTAAGAGAAGATGATGGGTATGCAAGAGCAAGGAGGTGACGTGGAACAAGTGAACCAGGTTGGGAGCTATCCTAGGGTGCCGTATGACCCATATTCCAACACTTACAACCCTGGATGGAAGAACAACCCGAATTTCAGATGGAGCAACAACAATGGACAGCAAGCTAGTGGGAGCACCAACAAGCCGTATGTGCACCCTAATACCGAGAGGTCTAGTTTGGAGGACAAGATAGCTCAGATTGCTCAAAGCACCACTTCCCTTGCTCAAAGCACCAATGCCTTCATGAACCGTACCGAGCAGCAGATGCAAGCCAATTCGAAGGCTATTGCGCATTTGGAGAGTCAAATGGGTCAGATTGCCACCACTTTGGGTCAGAGAGAGAAGGGGAATTGCCGAGCCAGCCCATTGTCAACCCGAAGAATGAGGAGCATGTAAATGCTATTTTGAGGACTACTGCAAGAAAGAGAGTGAGAGTGGTCAAAACTAAGGAAGTGATTGAGATCAGTGATAGTGAGGAAGAGGAGGATCCAGACATGATTGAGGAGCAAGCTGATACACGAGGGATTCCCCTCATTCTGGACATCGACGTCACCAAATTTCCAGCAACCTTGAGGGAATTGAAGTCTATTGAGAAGCAGGGGCATAGTCACAACGTTCCTAACAAGATTTGTGGTTATCTCTTTGCATCTTTTCCGAGCAAGAAGAGGGATCCGGGCTCATTGACCATACCGTGCAGCATAGGGGAGTATGAGATCGCCAATGCCTTAATTGACAATGGCTCAGCTATCAATGTCATGCCGCTGGTTGTGTTCAAGAGGCTTGGATTTGTGGAGGCTGATTTGCAACCGTTTGATTTGAACGTTCGCTTCGCCAACTCTTCAGTCGAGAAAGCCCTTGGTATGCTTGTGGATGTTTTGGTTAAATGTCGTAAATTACTAATTCCCTCTGATGTAATAGTGCTAGATGTGCCGAGACTTCCGGGCGACGTTTCTATTATTCTTGGGAGACCATTTTTGTGCACCTCTAACATGGAGTACAAAGCATTGGAGAGTACCATGAAGATTCAGCACTACATCAAGCAAGAGGTGTATTTGCTCACTTCCGAGATGCCACAAAACGAGGAGATCACTTTTTATGGAGAGGAAAAGTTAGAAACAGAGAGCTTCTTCAGTTCGTTCTTAGGGAAGGCCGAGAGTAGCAATGGCAATAAGAAGAGGAAAGAACGTAAGTAAGGAAATGGCAATGTCAGGCTGAAGACAGAAAAACAAGCGCTGATTGGGAGGCAACCCAAGTTTTAGTTTCGAATAATGGAGGAGGAGTCATTGAGGACCAAGGAGGCCACGCCTACCCTTGCAGTGTCCACGCTTGCGTACGCAAGTAAACAGTTTCTTTATTTCGCTTCATAAGACAATTTCTTAGTTTGGTGTGTTTATTTGGTTTTGGATATTTGCAATTTCCCGTTTCGCTTAATTTGATCATTCATGCATTTATTTCTTATACATTGAGGGCAATGTATCATTTAAGTGTGGGGGGAAGGGCAATTGTCATTTGTTAGTGTTTTTAGGTTAGAACAAGTGTTTTAGGTGTTTTAAGTGTTTTTAAGCATTTTTGGAAAAGAAAATTTTTTTTTTCGTTTTTAGTGTTTTTAGGTGTTTCTAGATTAGGAAAAAACTTTTTATTTTGTTTTTAAACTTAGGGTGTCAAAACCCACATCAAAATGCACGTTTTCGTTAGATCTCATTCACCTTAGTGATGGATGTGATTCTTTTGAAGTGTGCGATATTGTTTTAAGAACAAAAAGTTTTTGAGTCATTTTGGGTGTTTTAGGTCGTTTTGAGTCCCCAACTAATTGATTTGATTGTGAATGATTGTTATGAGCATGTTTTAGTATTGTGTGTATATTTAGTGTTCTTTTCATTCTAATAGTGTTCCATAACATATCTTACAATTCTATGTCATTTGGCCTTGTTGATATGAATTTAGGTTGTGATTAGCATTACTAATGATTATATGCATAATAGAGTAGACTTGCATGACCTAAGTGAGCTTTTGAGCCCCGTTCTTCAATTCTTGAGTGTTGCGCGCCACTCTGATTCTATCATTGTCATATAAGTTGTTGTTTTGATCTCATTGTCTTTCATTTGGTCATTTGCTTGGAATATGCATAATCATCAATGAGCTAGAACTCTTTTCTTGTGTACACAAAGCATGTCGTATGTGCATAACTCTTGAGAAATGAATTTAGGCCCTGTTTGTGTACCCCATAGCCTGAAAAGCCTACCCATTACATGTTTTATCCTTAGTTACCCATTTTGAGTCATTTAAGCCATTTTCTTTGTTACCCCATACCAAACCCTAAGTTTGGGGGTGCTACACCCCTTTTACCTGTTTTACCCTATTTATGGTGTTGCAATGTGTTTACATGTTGATTGAGGTGAAAAAGAAGTGAAAATGCATAGCTTATACAAAAATGTGTTAGGAAAGTATGTATGCCGTGCCCAAAGAAAAGAAAAAGAAAAGAAATCAAAGAAAAGAGATGGGAAGGTTTCAAAAGAAGAAAAAGTGAGCAAAAAGAGCTCAAATTGAGCTATGAAGTGCAAAGAAGCAAAGTGTACCTCAGAATGTTCTTTTGATGCTTGCAATTCCATGAAGTTAGCCCGTTGTGTTTCCTTTTCATTTCAATACCCTATCCTAGCCTAAGCCTTCATTATAACCCTATTAAAATCCTAACTGATCTCAAGAGATGTGTATTATACTTATGTCGAGTCTATTTAAGAAGGGAGCCTATGGTTATTGATTCTCTTTCAAGCATTTGGATTCCTTTCCATGAGATCAGTATTTCTTTATAAAATGTGCCTTTATTTCATGTACATATGTGAGCTAATTGTTTTTGTTACATATTTCCTCTCACATATACTTTTGAGTGCACATATCAACCCAATTCTTGAGTGTTTGTCATAGAGAGTATGCCATAGTGAGGATTGGAGTTGAATCTTTTATGTATGTATTGATTTAGTTTTGTGTATCTAAAACTTGGATTTGTGTCAAGGATGGCCTATATGATAATAGAGGAGCGAGGTATGTTATTTGAAATGTTATTAGAATTTGGAGAATACAATTTATATGCCTTGCTTTCTTATGTGATTAATGGTTGTGCGCATGAATTCAGTTGTTGGGATGTTAGAGTCAGTCTTAAGTCTTTTCTTTCCTTTATTTGCTCGAGGACTAGGAAAATCTAAGTTTGGGGGTGTGATGAGTGTGCATTTTGCATCACTTTATGATACTAATTCCTTAACCTAGAGTGTTAGAACTCGATATTTTGTGTTTCTTGTCTTGTTTTTGTATTTTCAGGTCAAATGAAGCAGAAATGAGAAAAAGAAGCAAATGGAGCCATTTTGGGACATTTCCTCGTCAAACTAGGAAAACGAGTGAAATCCTGATTAAACCAGGAAAAGTGCAGAAATCCTAGTCGAATGAGGATTCCTAGTCACACTAGGAAACATCAAGTCCAGAACCATCATTGCGGAGCCAGAAATGAGAAATCTTGATTCGAACAGGAAATCCTGGTTGAACTAGGAAACCTAACCCAACTAGAGAAAGGAGTCCTAATGACACTAGGAGACCCCAGGGGCAATATGGTCATTACGAGAAGTCGAAATGGATAAGGAATCCTTCATTTACAAGGAATCCTAGTTGCACTAGGAAATGTTGGTCAAAGTCAACTCTACAAAGTCAAGGTTCCAGAATCTTCTAGAAGGTGGTGGACATCCATGGAAATGAATAGAGGGAAGAAATGAATTTGAATTCAAATGGAAATGAAGGGCAAAATGGAAAGTCAAAAGTGGAGGGCCCATGGGCCCTAGGGATGCCGAACCAAGATGGGCCATGCATGCACATGCATGGGCCCAAACCCTAGCAGCCCAAAGGCCATGCGCAAGGAGGAAGATGGCAGGCCATGCGTGCGCATGCATGCGATGCAAACCCTAGAAGCCAAAGAGCCCATGCGCAAGCCCAAGATGCAAGCCCAAGGTGGAAGCCCATGGAGTGAAACCCTAGCCCAACTTGTGCAAGCAACTTCAGCCGAACACATGCGAGCCCAAAGCACATCAAGGTCCAAGACCAGCAGCCCATGCGCAAGGGAGGGGGCCCTAGCTGACTTGCGTGAGTCACTTAAGCCCAAGAGGACAAGCCTTGCCGCAAGCCCATTGCACCCTAACTCTAGCTGATGCCGCAAGTACAAGGAACCCTAGCAGCCGCATGTTTTCTTTTCCTTGCCTCTCAAGGATGCACCTCTATATATATCCCCTTAATTCAGAACCCTAGGGATCACTTTTTTTCTCACCTCCTACTCCAGCCGAAAATTCTCTTTTGTTCCTTAGTTTTATTTTTACTGTTCTAGGTTATTTTTAGTTTAATTCTTATGAGGGCTAGCCGAAGGTAGAGAGAGAGAGAGGAGTGGCGTGGCTGCAAGGAAGGACACCCTTAAGCCGCAAGCCCTAGCTCACCATAGCCGTGAGCCAAATTGTTTGTGCAAGGTGCCTTCTCTTCCTTGTCTTGCCGCAGCCCCTTCTCCTTGTTTCTTTTGATTTTCGTTCTAGTTTTCTATTTTATTGTTGGATTATGCTTCTGAATTTATTTAATTAAGTTTCTGAATTTATTTAGTGCATGGTTCTGATTTCTTTTAGTTTATGCAATTTAATTTAGTTGTTGAGTTTATGTTTTTAATTTTACGTTTCTGATTTTAATTGTTAAGCATGAATTGGGATTTTATTATTTATTGTTGCTGTTCCTTTTATTTGTTTAAATTAATTATGTAGGTTAGTTATTCTATCTTGCATGTTAGTCGTAGGTCGATTAATGGATTTGTATGCTCTAACAAATCGTTTATCCGTCTCTTGGTCTGTTAGTTTGATGTTTGCATGTATTAAATTTCCACTATCTATTAGAACCCCCGTCACTAGTTGTTTGCATCCTTTGACTGGCCACCTTAGGGTAATTGCATCTAGNATATGTGTTCTTCTTTTTCTAATAGTGTTCCATAACTTATTTTGCAATTCTATGTGATTAGTTCTTGTTTTCATGAACTTGAGTTGTGATTTGCATGATTTAGTGATTCATATGCATTTTAGAGTAGACTTTTATGACCTAAGTGAGCTTTTGAGCCTTATCCTTCATTTGTCGAGTGTTATACATCACTCCATTCTTTTCTTGTCATTTAAGTCGTTCTGTGATCTCATTATTCACATGTTTATAACTACATGGAACCTAGGAAATGATTTTAGGCACTATTTGTTGTATTTTTAACCTTTAGTTAACACTTTACTTTCGAACCCTAGTTTAACCTTAAGTTTGGGGGAGTTACATCCCTTGACCTAATTATTCTTTTATCTTTGGTGTTGCATTGATTTGTGACTTTTGAGGTTGAAGAAAAATGTTTATGCATAGCTTGAGACAACAGAAAATGAAAAGTGCTACAAAAGTGTGTATGCCATACCCTAGGAAAAAAAACAAAACAAAAAAAAAAGTGAAGTGTATGGGACGGTTCCAAAAGAAAAAAATAATAATTTGAAATGTTCAAGCTATGTAGTGCAATTGTGCAAGGTATACCTCTAAGAGTTGTGTTGGTTGCAATTCCATAGATCTAGTCCTTTGTTGTATACCTTTTTCATTGTTTATACCTCACCTAACCTAAGCTTACCCTTTTAAAAGTCCTAATTGATCTTAGGAGAAATGTGGTTCTTGATGTGGAGTGTAGATGAGAGAGGAGCATATGGTTTTTGATTTTATTTCAAGTATTTGATATTCCTTTCATGAGATCATATTTCCTTTCAAAAGTGCCGTTGTTTCATGCTAATATGTGAGCTATTTGTCTTTGATTACATAACCTCTCTCACATATACTTACGAGTGCACAAATCAACACCCAATTCTTAAGTGCTTTATTGTTAAGAGTATGCTTTGGTGAGGATTGGAGTTGAATCTATTTTGTATATGTTAAACTATTTCTTGCTTGTCTAAACACTTGGGTTATGAAGAGAATGACCTATATGCACAATGGAGGAGTAAGGTATGTTATTTGAAGCATTATTAGAATTAATTTGAAGAATGAATAGTGTATATGCTTTGCTCTACTATGTTATTATTGGTCATACTCATGATGTCAGTTGTTGGGAAAGTAAGTTAGTTTGTTTTTGAGTCTTTGAGTCTTTTCTTTATTTTCTTTGCTCGAGTACTAGCAAATTCTAAGTTTGGGGGTGTGATGAGTGTTCATTTTACGTTATTTTATGATACTAACTCCCTAACCTATAGTGTTAGAACTCGATACTTTTGTGTCTGTTGTCTTGTTTTTGTGTTTTTAGGTTAAATGAAGCAATGATGGAGAAAGAAGCTAAATGAGACTATTTTGAACTAAAAATGGAAGAAATGGAAAAAAGAATCTTGAGGGAATCTGCTAGAGGGATTTGGAATCTGAAAGGAATCTTTGGAAAATCTCAGACAGAATTTTTTGAGGAATCTTTTTGGTCAATGTTTGACTTTTGGTCAAAGTCAAAGGTCAAAGGTCAAAGTCAATGGTCAACCATGCCACATCATCACATGACATGGACCACAAATGCATCCCATGCAAGCCCATGCGCCTAAACCTAGCAGCCCAAGTCCATCACGCCATGCAAGGTGGCAGCCCATGCACTAAAACCCTAGGGCCTATGTGCAACCCATTCAGCCCAAGTCATGTAGCCATGCGCAAGCTAGAAGGGAGGAAGCCCATCACGTCACTTGCAGCAGCCCATCCCATACAACCATGCGCAAGCCATGCATCCCTAAAGCCCATCATGCCTACAAAGAGAAAGCCCAAGGAATCCTAGCTGAAAAAGAAGTCAAAACCCTGGAAAATTTCGACAGCAATTCTGTAATTCTCCAGAGAGAACCAGGTAGCATGACATATATGGTTGGAAAGATACGGATGTTAGCTTCGCAGGGAATTTTACGGATTTTGATTCTGAGTTTTCTAGCTCAAGATATGGCCATTTTAGTGCAGGTAGCTGTTGCCCACTTTTGGCCGAAAATTAGAAGTATTAAGGAGCAAGAAATTCACTTAAGCCCATGTTCTTTTTACTGAAATCCTAGCCGCACCTTGTTTTCTCCTTGCCTCCTAAGGAATTCTCACCTCACCTCTATAAATATATCATATTCTCTCATTGTATAGGGTTCCCATATTTTTATATTTTCAGAATTCAAAGAGAGAGGGGGAGGCCGAATTTCAGAGGGAGAGAGAGAGAGGGTGGCGCCACTTGAGGGAGAATGAGAGACCATGTGCCGCAGCCCTAGCTCACCTTTGCCGTGAGCCTCCTTGCTGCTATGTCTCTCCTCTTATTCTCTCTTGTGCCGCTGCCACCCTCTTGTGATGTTCTTTGTTTTTCTTTTGATTCTCTTCTTTTTCTTTAGTTAATTAGTTTGTTCTTGCTTTCATTGTGGATTTAATTATTATAATGGAAGTTAGATCTTTTATTTTCTTTATTATTATGTTTTGAGTTTTTATTGGTTTGCTAAGTTGGATGATGAAACTTTAATTGTGAGTTATGCAATGGTGACACTTGTGATTTAATTTGATGCATGTAGTAAATTCTTGATCTCTAGTAAAATTGATTCTATTTGTTTGCATCCTTTGACTAGCTACGTTAGGGTAATTGCATCTAGATTATGTTGTGAAATTAAATATGCTCAAAAGGTTGATAATTTCAATTGGCAGCAAGTGGGTATCCTAAGATAATACTCATGAGAAAAGGGATCATAGATGACATATAGTACATTAATTTGGAGCTATATATGTACATATAGTACATATAGTACATATGTTAATGTTTCAATTAACATACCTTACTCCTCCTTGAGAAATATAGACCATCCTTAACGCAAACTCAAGTGTTTAGACAAACAAGACTAAATCAGCATATCCAAAATAGTATCAACTCCAATTCTCACCAAGGCATACTCTCAACAATAAAACGCTCAGATATTGGGTCAATACGTGCACTTAAGTNATTATCACCAACTCCATGCAAATTCATAGGTAAGGTAAACAGGTAGAGGGGTGAAACACCCCCAAACTTAGGGTTTGGTATAAGGGTAAACAAAGAAAAGGTCATTAGGCTCAAAATGTTTGACTAGGGTTATAACATAGGGTAGGCTTTAGGTTATGGGTTAAAAACAAACAAGGCCTAATATCATCTCCTAAGATTTATGTAGTTATATCCATGCTTTGAATATAATAAGAGAGAAGTTCTAGCTTATTGATTCACAATTATATTCCTAGTACTTAATCAAAAGAAAAAAATAATGAGATCACAACGACTTTATATGAAACGAAAATTTTAGAGTAATGTCAACACTAAAGAATTGAAGTACAGGGCTCAAAAGCTCACTTAGGTCATACAAGTCTACTCTATTAAGTATATGCATCTCTAGGCATGCAAGCCATCACTTAAGCTCATGAAAACAAGGCCACAAGTCCATAGAGTTGTAAAGCATGTTATGAAACAATACTAGAGATAGAAAAATACATACTATATATACAGGCTAGACATGCTCATAATAACCATACATAATAAAATCAATCAGTTGGGGACTCAAAACAACAAAACAAACAAAAAGACTCAAACTTTTTTTTTTTTTTTACAATTCAAAAATGCAATGCATTCCCCACCCCCAAACCTAAAAGAAACATTGTCCTCAATGTTTAAATTAATGACAAATGTAATGCACAATGTAATGAAAAGATGAAGGGAAAAACATCAAATAAAACAAAACTAATGAACGGAGCAAAGAGAGGGTGAAAACATACCTTAGCTGATCTGAAAATGGCTTGCCCACGCATATGTACAAAATCACCTCCTCGTCGTCATCCATCCCTTGGGTTGCCTCCCAAAAAGCGCTAAGTTTCATGTCTTCAGCCAGACCTAGTGTTGTACTAGAAATCAATTTTTTCTTGGTTCAGCTCAAAATCAGGTTCAAGGAAAGGCTTCACACGATGACCATTGACCTTAAATATGTTCCCATTCTTCGGATTCTTGAGTTCAACTGTACCATAGGGAAACACTCGAACCACCTCATAAGGTCCGGTCGAACGCAACTTGCCTGGGAAGAGACGTAATCTTGTATCATATAACAACACCTTCCCGCCAACAAAGAATTCTCTTGGACGTAGCTTCTTATCATGGTACCTCTTGGTCCTTTCCTTGTACAACTTAGCATTCTCATATGCGAAATGTTGTATTTCTTCCAGCTCACTAAGTTGCAACTTCCTTTTCTCACCAGCGGCATGAATATCAAAATTGAACTTCTTGATCGCCCAATATGCCTTATGCTCCAGCTCAACTGGTAAATGACAAGCTTTCCCATAGATCAGTCGAAATGGAGACATTCCAATGGGCGTCTTGTAAGCAGTGCGATAAGCCCATAATGCATCATTAAGCTTGGTAGACCAATCCTTCCTATTGGCGAGCACTGTTATTTCCAAAATGAACTTGATCTCTCGATTCGATATTTCCACTTGTCCAATTGTCTGCGGATGATAGGGAGTGGCTACTTTATGCCTTATTCCATACTTCTTCATCACGGCCTCAAACAGCCTATTGCAAAAATGCGACCCCCCATCACTAATGATTGCTCTTGGGGTACCAAATCGTGCAAAGATATTGGTCTTAAGGAAATTCAAGACCACTCGAGCATCATT
>QANW01002448.1:10434-39883 GCA_003254865.1 Dryas drummondii | reverse complement strand
GCTACCTCCACTAAAATGGCCATATCTTGAGCTAGAAAACTCGGAATCGAAATCCGTAAAATTCCCTGCGAATCTAACATCCGTATCTTTCCAACCATATATGGCATGCTACCTCATTCGTTCTGGAGAAGTACAGAATTGCTGTTGAAATGGGTGCTCTATTTTCCACGGTTTTGACTTCTTTTTTCAGCTAGGATTCNTCCCTTTCCTAGTTTGACCAGGATTTCTCTTGTTTTCCTAGTTTGACCAGGAAATGTCTAAAAATGGTCCTTTTGGCTTCTTTTCTCTTCTTTGCTCATTTTATCCTATAAAAACAAAAACAAACTAAAAAGACACAAAGTATCGAGTTCTTGCACTCTGAATTAGGGAGTTAGTATCATAAAATAGTGTAAAATGAGCACTCAACACATATATGGCATGCTACCTGGTTCTCTTTGGAGAATTACAGATTTGCTGTCGAAATTGGTGCTCTATTTTTCAGGGTTTTGACTTCTTTTTCAGCTATGATTCCTTGGGCTTTCTCTTTGTAGGCATGATAGGCTTTAGGGATGCATGGCTTGCACATGGTTGTATGGGATGGGCTGCTGCAAATGACGTGATGGGCTTCCTCCCTTCTAGCTTGCGCATGGCTACATGACTTGGGCTGAATGGGTTGAACATAGGCCCTAGGGTTTCAGTGCATGGGCTGCCACCTTACATGGCGTGATGGACTTAGGCTGCTAGGAATAGGCGCATGGGCTTGCATGCATGGGATTCGCATGCATGCATAGGCTGCCACCTTGCCATTGACTCCCACATAGGCATATGGCCCATTTGACTTGATGACATGTCATAGTTGACCCTTGACCATTGACTTTGACTTTCCATTTCGCCCCTCATTTCCATGGATGTCCCCCACCTTCTAGAAGCTTCTGGAACCTTGACTTGATAGAGTTGACTTTGACCAACCTTTCCTAGTCCCCCTAGGATTCCTTGTAGACGTAAAATTCCTTGTCCATTTCAACTTCTTATAATGACCATATTGCCCCTAGTGACTCTTAGTCTCATCAGGACTCTTTTTCCTAGTAGGATTAGGTTTCCTAGTTGAACCAGGAATTCCTGGTCCTCTTGTGACTAGGAATACTCATTTGACTAGGATTTCTGCTCGTTTCCTAGTTTGACCAGGAAATGTCCCAAAACGGCTCCATTTGCTCCTATTTCCTATTTTTGCTTTATTAGACCTAAAAACACAAAAACAAGATAACAGACACCAAAGTATCGAGTTCTAACACTCTAGGTTAGGGAGTTAGTATCATAAAATAACGTAAAATGAACACTCATCAACTTACGGTGGCCTTTGTACCGTCGAGTCGCCGTCGTACAACAAGCCAAAATGTCGTATGTGCACGTAAACTACCCCCAAAGGGCGAGGCATCCCGACACACGACCCAAAGCCTATATGTGTGCCGTGATGGGTCCCAAAGACCTATCTGTATCTGTACCTGTGAGTGAGGGTACTAATATGTCCCTTTTAAAACCGCTCTGCAACTTTCTAAAACCATTCTTATAAATAGATAAAGTCAGCAAATTACGATTTCTTAAGCTTTTCACAAATCCTCAAATCATGCAATTAATAAATCGTCTCAAAATAATATAGCTCTTAAAACCATGAAATCAAATGTCAAGCCAAAACATTATAAATTCATTAAAAGTAAGAATAAATCTCAAATTCAATTCTCAATGGATTATATTGGAAAAATAATCATTCGGAAACCATAAACCTCTTCATATCAAAATCAAACTCAGCATTCAACAAATCCAAGTAAAGTTTAAGGCAACAAATAAGAATTTAAATCATGAAACTTCCCGGCTCACACCAACGTCACCTACACTTCTAAAACCAATTTTAAATCTCAAAAATAAATTTACGTAGCTGATCTAAATCGAGCACACCGTCCGAGAAAAGTTCGGTATTTAAAAACTATCCAATTACGATCCAGACTTGAAATTCTCGTTAACCCAAGGGCATCCACCTAATCAAAATTAATAATCAACTAAGTTTGAGTTTCAAAGTCATATTATCCAAGGTTATTGACGACTAGGTGGTCGGAACCACTGCCATCGCCGCCCAAAGTGGCGAATGTCTAGCCTAAAAGTCACCAATTGTCCAATTTTTTAAATTTTTCAATTCTAATAATCAAATATCATTTCCTAAGGGTGTAAATTGTCCACAACTAAATTAATATCATCCAATTTCCGAAATTCTCAAGAGGAACCCGAAATGGGATCTAAATCCCCAATCTCAATTCTCCAAAATTACTCAAAATAAAGCACCAAAATGCTGGGAAATGACAGCCCATACCTGTTGAATGTGTTTTCTTAGAACAAAATAAACAACTACCTCATTCTAAGTATACTCGCAAGTGCACGAATCGCATTAGTAGCAAAGCGTACAAGCACGAGGTTGATCCCACAGGGAATAGTTAATAAACAACAAATCAATGCAATTAATCACTAGAATAACTAAATGGAGGGTTTTGGAAGATGGAAACACACGCACACATCACCACATGCACACACCCTTTATTCTATCTTGCAATGTTAAGTTTTCAGTTTCAAACCAGATAAGCATGCAATAACCATCCAAGGCTAATGACAGTTAATTTGAACATAACATATTAAAGTTTGACTGCTAAAAAGGTTTGACTAGTTACTTTCTCGCAATTGTTCTTCTAATGCATAAACTAAGAGCTTCTTGGGCCTTCCTTAGCCAGTTAACCTACATGTTCCCTAGCTTAAGCTAAGGCAACTGTTACCCATGCAAGAGTCATTAAGTTTTATGAGAACGTCAAACATGCACAACATATAAGCTTTAACTGTTTCCTTATAAAGGTCGCCCAACCCCACTACCAAGAATAATCCCTTATTCCCTTGTTACTTGTGGTTTAGTGTCTTTAACTATTTCACAGCTAAACCTAACTAATAAACTAGATGCAATTACCCTAAGGTGGCCAGTCAAAGGATGCAAACAACTAGTGACGAGTTCTAATAGATAGTGGAAATTTAATACATGCAAACATCAAACTAACAGACCAAGAGACGGATAAACGATTTGTTAGAACACGCAAATCCATTAATCAACCTACAATTAACATGCAAGATAGAATAACTAATCTACATACTTAAATTAAATAAATAAAAACAACAACTAATAATAATAAAATCCCAATTCATTCTTAACAATAAAATCAGAAACACAACTTAAATGAAATCAAAGGCATAAACTAAGTAAATTAAGAACATTAACTAAATAAAATCATAGTCACAAGCTAATTAATTCAGAAGCATAAACTAACATGGAATTAGAAAACTAGAAGAAAAATTAAAGAAACCAAGTGAGAGGGGCTGCGGCAAGGCAAAGAGAGAAGGCAACCTCCGCAAGCAATTGGCTCACGGCTAGGGTGAGCTAGGGCTTGCGGCAAAGGGTCCTCCTTCCTTGCTGCCACACCACTCCCTTTTCTCTCTCTAAATTTTGGCTAGCTCTTTCTCACTTTTTTGAAATCTAAAACCTAAAACTGAAAAATAAAACTAGGGGAAGAAGTGAATTGAAGTCCTTAGGGTTCTGAATTGAGGGGATATATATAGAGGACAAGTCCTTAAAAGGCAAGGAAAAGAAAACTTGCGGCAGCTAGGGTTTCTGCTCCTTGTAGCTTGCGGCATCAGCTAGGGTTTCTACCTTGTGGGCTTGCGGCAAGGGCATGGCCCTTTGGGCTTAAGTGGCGCATGCAAGTCAGTTAGGCCTCCCTCCTTGCGCATGGGCTGCTGGTCTTGGACCTTGATGGTGCATTGGGCTCACATGTGTTGGGCTGAAGTGGCTTGCACAAGATGGGCTAGGGTTTCACTTCATGGGCTTGCACTTTGGGCTTGTGCATGGGTCTTACGCATAGGGCTTCTTGGCTGCTAGGGTTTGCATCGCATGCATGCGCATGCATGGGCTGCCATCTTGCTCCTTACGCATAGACTTTGGGCTGCTAGGGTTTGGGCCCATGCATGTGCATGCATGGCCCATCTTGGTTCAGCATCCCTTAGACCCATGGGCCATTGACTTTTGACTTCCCATTTTGCCCCTCATTTCCATTTGAATTCAAATTCATTTCTTCCCTCCATTCATTTCCATGGATGTCGACCACCATCTAGAAGCTTCTAGAATCTTGACTTTGTAGAGTTGACTTTGACTAACATTTACTAGTGCAACTAGAATTTCTTGTAAATGAAGTATTTCTTATCCATTTCGACTTCTCGTAATGACCATATTGCCCCTGGGGTTTCCTAGTGTCATTAGGACTCCTTTCCCTAGTTGGGTTAGGTTTCCTAGTTCAACCAGGATTTCCTGTTCGAATCAAGATTTCTCATTTCTGGCTCCGCAATGATGGCTCTGGACTTGATGTTTCGTAGTGTGACTAGGAATTCTCATTTGACTAGGATTTCTGCACTTTTCTTGGTTTGACCAGGATTTCACTCGTTTTCCTAGTTTGACCAGGAAATGTCCCCAAATGGCTCCATTTGCTTCTTTTTCTCATTTCTGCTTCATTTGACCTAAAAACACAAAAACAAGACAAGAAATACAAAATATCGAGTTCTAACACTCTAGGTTAAGGAATTAGTATCATAAAGTGTTGCAAAATGCACACTCATCAATACCTCAAGAAGAAAAACCCACTCAAACCCTCGAAAATTGATGTCGAAATCTGGCTGGAAATTGGAGGATGGAGCCAGCGGTTTTAGGTGGTTCTTGAGTTGTTTCCGTCCCTGGGGAGCTGCTCGGTGAAGGAGAAAGGCCAGGCTGAGCTGGTCGGCCAAAGGAAGGGTCGTCAGAGGTCTTAGGTGGCCGGAATTGCCGGCAGCGTGAGCGGAAGTGGTGACTAGGTGCAAGGGTTTGGTGCGCACAGAGAAAGGAAAAGGAGAGAAAACAAGGGGAGAGAGAGAGAGTAGGCTCGGGGGGTGGTGGTGGTCTGTGCCTGGGGTGTTCGCCGGAGCCAGAGGTCGGCAAGGGTGGCCGGTGAAGGTAAGGGGTAGTGGCTGGGTGGTGCGCACAGGGGAGGGGTGCTCGAGTCAAGAGAGAGTGTGTGCCGGGGAGAGAGAAATAAAAGGAGAGAGAGAGAGAGAGAGAGAGAGAGAGAGAGAGAGTATACCAGAAAATTCTAGAGAGAGAAAGAGAGATCAGTGTTGATTGTGTTTTCTTAGAACAAAATAAACAATTATCTCATTCTAAGTATACTCGCAAGTGCACGAATCGCATCAATAGCAAATAGTACAAGCACGAGGTCGATCCCATAGGGAATGGTTAATAAACAACAAATCAATGCAATTAATCACTAGAATAACTAAATTAGGGTTTTGGAAAGATGGAAGACATGCACACATCACCACACGCACACACCCTTTATTCTATCTTGCAATGTTAAGTTTTCAGTTTCAAATCAGATAAGCATGCAATAACCATCCAAGGTTAATGACAGTTAATTTGAACACAACATATTAAAGTTTGACTGCTAAAAAGGTTTGACTAGTTACTTTCTCGCAATTGTTCTCCTAATGCATAAACTAAGAGCTTCTTGGGCCTTCCTTAGCCAGTTAACCTACATGTCCCAAGTTCAAGCTAAGGCAGCTGTTACCCATGCAGGAGTCATTAAGTTTTATGAGAACGTCAAACATTCACAACATATAAGCTTTGACTATTTCCTTATAGAGGTCGCCCAACCCCACTACCCAGAATAATCCCTTATTCCCTTGTTACTTGTGGTTTAGTGTATTTGACTATTTCACAGCTAAACCTAACAAATAAACTAGATGTAATTACCCTACGGTGGCCAGTCAAAGGATGCAAACAACTAGTGACAGATTCTAATAGATAGTGAAAATTTAATACATGCAAACATCAAACTAACAGACCAAGAGACGGATAAACGATTTGTTAAAGCATACGAATTCATTAATCCACCTACGACTAACATGCAAGATAGAATAACTAACCTACATACTTAAATTAAATAAAGTAAAACAACAACAATAAATGAAATCCCAATTAATGTTTGATAATAAAATCAGAAACGCAAAGTTAACGAAATTAAATGCATGCACAAATTGAAATCAGAACCACTACTAAACTAGATTGAAGAATATAAACTAACTAGAATCTGAAACATGCATTGAAGAAAACCAAAGCTTTAAACTAATTAAATTCAGCAACTCAATTAAATAAATTCAGAAATATAAACTAGATAAATTTAGAAACATAAACCAACATAAAATTAGAATTCTAGAAGGAAAAAGAAAACAAAAATCAGAGATGCAAACACATGGGGGCTGCGGCAAGGAGAGAGGAAGAAGGAGGCACCTAGCAAGCAGAAGGAACTCACGGCAAGGTGAGCTAGGGCTTGCGGCAGCAGGCTGGTCCTTCTCTCTCTCACTTGTCACGCCACTTTCTCTCTCTAAATCCTTCTGAATTCGGCTCCCTTTCACTTTTTCTAACTTCTGAAAATAAAAACCTAAAACTGAAAATTAAACTAGCAGGAGGTCAGAGACTCTAGGGTTTTGAAGTATATGATATATTTATAGTGGTGCAATCCTTGAGAGGCAAGGAGAAGGTAACTTGCGGTAGCAGCTAGGGTTAGGGTGAATCAAGCTTTGCGGCATGGGCTGCTCCTTGGGCTTAAGTGATTCACGCCTAGCCTAGCTAGGGTTCCTTCCTTGCGCATGGGCTGCTGGTCTTGGGCTTTGGGCTTGCATGTTGGACTTCAGTGGCTTACACAAGATGGGCTAGGGTTTCACTCCATGGGCTTCCACCTTGGGCTTGCATCTTGGGCTTGCGCATGGGACTCCTTGGCTGCTAGGGTTGAAATGGCATGCATGCGCATGCATGGGCTGCCATCTTGCCCCTTACGCATGGACTTTGGGCTGCTAGGTTTTGGGCCCATGCATGTGCATGCATGGCCCATCTTGGTTCAGCATCCCTTAGGCCCATGGGCCCTCGACTTTTGACTTCCCATTTTGCCCCTCATTTCCATTTGAATTCAAATTCATTTCTTCCCTCCATTCATTTCCATGGATGTCCACCACCTTCTAGAAGCTTCTGGAACCTTGACTTTGTAGAGTTGACTCTGACCAACATTTCCTAGTGCAACTAGGATTTCTTGTAAATGAAGAATTCCTTATCCATTTCGACTTCTCGTAATGACCATATTGCCCCTAGGGTCTCCTAGTGTCATTAGGACTCCTTTCCCTAGTTGGGTTAGGCTTCCTAGTTCAACCAGGATTTCCTGTTCGAATCAGGATTTCTCATTTCTGGCTCCGCAATGATGGTTCTGGACTTGATGTTTCCTAGTGTGACTAGGAATCCTCATTTGACTAGGATTTCTGCACTTTTCCTGGTTTGACCAGAATTTCACTCGTTTTCCTAGTTTGACCAGGAAATGTCCCAAAATGGCTCCATTTGCTTCTTTTTCTCATTTCTGCTTCATTTGACCTGAAAATACAAAAATAAGACAAGAAAAACAAAATATCGAGTTTTAACACTCTAGGTTAAGGAATTAGTATCATAAAGTGATGCAAAATGCACACTCATCACACCCCCAAACTTAGATTTTGCTAGTCCTCGAGCAAATAAAATAAAGAAAAGACTCAAGACTGACTCTAACATCCCAACAATTGAATTCATGCGCACAACCATTAATCACATAGGTAAGCAAGGCATATAAATTGCATTCTCCAGATTTTAATAACATTTCAAATAACATACCTCACTCCTCTATTGTCATATAGGCCATCATTGACACAAATCCAAGTGTTAGATAAACAAAACTAAATCAATACATACACAATAGATTCAACTCCAATCCTCACTATGACATACTCTCAATGATAAACACTCAAGAATTGGGCTGATATGTGCACTCATAAGTATATGTGAAAGGAAATATGTAACAAAAAACAATTAGCTCACATATGTACATGAAGTAACGGCACAATTTAGAAAGAAATACTGATCTCATGAAAGGAATACAAATGCTTGAAATAGAATCAATGACAATAGGCTCTCTTCTTAAATAGACTTCACATAAGTATAATACACACCTCTTGAGATCAGTTAGGATTTAATTAGGGTTATAATGAAGGCGTAGGCTAGGATAGGGTATTGAAATGAAAAGGAAACACAAAGGGCTAAATCCATGGCATTGCAAGCATTAAAAGAACATTCTGAGGTTTACCTTGCTTCTTTGCACTTGATAGCTCAATTTGACTCTTTTTGCTCACTTTTTCTTTTGAAACCGTCCCATTTTTTTTTCTTTGATTTCTTTTCTTTTTCTTTTCTTTGGGTACGGCATACATACTTTTCTAACACATTTTTGTATAAGCTATGCATTTTCACTTCTTTTTCACCTCAATCAACATGTAAACACATTGCAACACCATAAATAGGGTAAAAGGGGTGTAACACCCCCAAACTTAGGGTTTGGTATGTGGTAACAAAGAAAACGGCTTAAATGGCTCAAAATGGGTAACTAAGGATAACACATGTAATGGGTAGGCTTTCAGGCTACGGGGTACACAAACAGGGCCTAAATTCATTTCTCAAGAGTTATGCAAATACGACATGCTTTGTGTGCACAAGAAAAGAGTTCTAGCTCATTGATTCAAGATTATGCATATTCCAAGCAATTGACCAAATAAAAGATAATGAGATCAAAACAACGACTTATATGACAATGATAGAATCATAGTGGCGCGCAACACTCAAGAATTGAAGAACAGGGCTCAAAGGCTCACTTAGGTCATGCAAGTCTACTCTATTATGCATATAATCATTAGTAATGCTAATCACAACCTCTATTCATATCAACAAGGCCAAATGACATAGAATTGCAAGATATGTTATGGAACACTATTAGAATGAAAAGAACACCAAATATACACACAATACTAAAACATGCTCATAACAATTATGCACACTCAAATCAATTAGTTGGGGACTCAAAACGACCTGAAACACCCAAAATGACTCAAAATTTTTTTGTTTTTTAAAACAATGTCGCACACTTCCAAAGAGTCACATCCATCACTGAGGTGGATGAAATCTAAAGAAACCGTGCATTTTGATGTGGGTTTTGACACCCTAAGTTTAAAAACACAAGAAAAAGTTTTTCCTAACCTAAAAACACTTAAAACACTTAAAACACCTAAAACACTTGTTCTAACCTGAAAACACTAACAAATGACAAATGCCTTTCCCCCCACATTTAAATGATACATTGCCCTCAATGTATAAGAAATAAATGCATGAATGATCAAATTAAGTGAAACGGGAAATTGCAAATATCCAAAATCAAATAAACACACCAAAAGGAAAAATTGTCTTATGAAGCGAAATAAAGAAACTATTTACTTGCGGATGCAAGTGTGGACACTCCAAGGGTAGGCGTGGCCTCCTTGGTCCTCAATGACTCCTCCTCCATTATTCGAAACAAAAACTTGGGTTGCCTCCCAATCAGCGCTTGTTTTTCTGTCTTCAGCCTGACATTGCCATTCCTTTACTTGCATCCTTTCCTTTTCTTTTTGCCACTGCTACTCTCGGCATTCCCTAAGAATGAACAGAAGAAGCTCTCCAACTCTGACTTCTCATCTCCATAAAAAGTGATCTCCTCGCTTTGCGGAAGCTCGGAAGTGAAACAATACACCTATTGCTTGGTGTTGTGCCGAATCTTCATGGTACTCTCCATAGCCTTGTACTCCATGTTAGAGGTGCACAAAAATGGTCTCCCAAGTATAATTGAAACGTCGCCCGGAAGTCTCGGCACATCTAGCACTATGAAATCAGAGGGAATTAGTAAATTACGATATCTTACCAAAACATCCACAAGCATACCAAGGGCTTTCTCGACTGAAGAGTTGGCGAAGCGAATGTTCAAATCAAACGGGTGCAAATCAGCTTCCACAAACCCAAGCCTCTTGAACACCACCAGCGGCATGACATTGATAGCTGAGCCATTGTCAATTAAGGCATTGGCGATCTCATACTCCCCTATGCTGCATGGTATGACCAACGAGCCCGGATCCTTCTTCTTGCTCGGAAAAGATGCAAAGAGATAACCACAAATCTCCCTAGGAACATTGTGACTATGCCCCTGCTCCTCAACCTTCTTCTCAATAGACTTCAACTCCCTCATGGTTGCTGGAAATTTGGTGACGTCGATGTACGGAATGAGGGGAATCACACGTGTATCCATTTTCTCTTCTATCATGTCTGGATCCTCCTCTTCCTCACTATCAATGATCTCAATCACCTCCTTAGTTTTGACCACTCTAAGTCTCTTTCTTGGATTTGTTCTCAAAATAGCATTTACATGCTCCTCATTCTTCGGGTTGAGGATGGGCTGACTAGGCAATTTTCCTTTCTCTCTCTGACCCACTTGACTCTCCAAATGTGCAATAGCCTTCAAATTGGGTTGCATCTGCTGCTCGGTACAGTTCATGAAGGCATTGGTGCTTTGAGCAAGGGAAGTGGTGCTTTGAGCAATCTGAGCAATCTTGTCCTCCAAACTAGACCTCTCGGCATTAGGGTGCACATACGACTTGTTGGTGCTCCCACTAGCTTGCTGTCCATTGTTGTTGCTCCACCTGAAATTAGGGTTGTTTTTCCATCCAGGGTTATAAGTGTTAGAAAATGGATCATATGGCACCCTAGGATAACTTCCAACCTGATTCACGTGTTCCACATCACCTCCTTGTTCTTGCATACCCATCAGCTTCTTTTGAGCCAAAGACAACCTCTGCACCATAGTCTTGATTTCCAAAATCTGTCATTCCATGGTGTTTAGCACATCAGCCACCTCATATAACCCTCTCTTTGGTCCTCCTCTTGAACGATTAGAATCCCATTGTTGAGAACTCAAAGAAAGTGACTCAAACAATTCTGTAGCCTCACCTTCAGTTTTTGACATGAATGCACCACCACATGCCGAATCCACCTTGGCTTGATCCCTCTCCAATAATCCTTGAAAAAACAACAAATCACATACCAAGGAGATAAGTTGTGGTGCGGGCAGCTAGTAAGTAACTTATTGAATCTGTCCCAAGTCTCATGGAATGGCTCATTCGTTTTTTGCACAAATCCAAGTATCTCATTCCGAACTGAATTTGTCTTGGAAATGGAATAAAACTTGTTCAGGAACTTGCTTGAAAGATCATCCCATGTCGAAATGGAACCACTGGGCAGCGAATACAACCACCTTTTTGCCTTGTCCTTAAGTGCAAAAGGGAACATCCTCAAACGGTACTGATCGGAATTCAGACCCCTCAACTGTGCGGCTTCACAAACCCCGAAAAACTCCTTCAAAAAGTGGATCGGATCCTCCCCATTCAGCCCATGGTAGCTCGGCAAAAAGTGAATCTGACCACTCTTGATTTCGAAATCAGTGGCTATGGTTGCATACCGAATACAAGACGGTTGAGTGGGCAGCGAAGGTGCTGAAAAATGGCTCAGGGGCTGCGGCACAATCTCATTTGTCTCAGCCATGTCGACACTCTCAGTCTCTTCACTACTCGAATCTGATGCGCTAGGTAGAGGGCTGCCTTGTGATGTACCTAAAGCTTCGTTCTTGAGCCTCTCTAACCTTGCAACAAGTTCAAGGTTCATAAAACACACCTAATCAAGAGAAAAACACACAATCAGTAGAAAGAATACATATAAGGGCATGGCATTTATTAAAACTAAAAATTAACCAAAAATGAAATCTAACTAATATAACCTAATTCTAATGACTAACTAAACAAATTCATTGATATTAGACACCATTCCCCGGCAACGGCGCCAAAAACTTGTTGATTGTGTTTTCTTAGAACAAAATAAACAATTATCTCATTCTAAGTATACTCGCAAGTGCACGAATCGCATCAGTAGCAAAGCGTACAAGCACGAGGTCGATCCCACAGGGAATGGTTAATAAACAACAAATCAATGCAATTAATCACTAGAATAACTAAATGAGGGTTTTGGAAAGATGGAACACATGCACACATCACCACACACACACACCCTTTATTCTATCTTGCAATATTAAGTTTTCAGTTTCAAATCAGATAAGCATGCAATAACCATACAAGGCTAGTTACAGTTAATTTGAACACAACATATTAAAGTTTGACTGCTAAAAAGGTTTGACTAGTTACTTTCTCGCAATTGTTCTCCTAATGCATAAACTAAGAGCTTCTTGGGCCTTCCTTAGCCAGTTAACCTACATGTTCCCTAGTTCAAGCTAAGGCAGCTATTACCCATGCAGGAGTCATTAAGTTTTATGAGAACGTCAAACATGCACAACATATAAGCTTTGACTAGTTCCTTATAGAGGTTGCCCAACCCCACTACCAAGAATAATCCCTTATTCCCTTGTTACTTGTGGTTTAGTGTCTTTGACTATTTCACAGCTAAATCTAACAAATAAACTAGATGTAATTACCCTAAGTTGGCCAATCAAAGGATGCAAACAACTAGTGACGGGTTCTAATAGATAGTGGAAATTTAATACATGCAAACATCAAACTAACATACCAAGAGACGGATAAACGATTTGTTAAAGCATACGAATCCATTAATCCACCTACGACTAACATGCAAGATAGAATAACTAACCTACATACTTAAATTAAATAAAGTAAAACAGCAACAATAAATAAAATCTCAATTCATGCTTGATAATAAAATCAGAAACGCAAAGTTAACGAAATTAAATGCATGCACAAATTGAAATCAGAACCACTACTAAACTAGATTGAAGAATATAAACTAACTAGAATCTGAAACATGCACTGAAGAAAACCAAAGCTTTAAACTAATTAAATTCAACAACTCAATTAAATAAATTCAGAAATATAAACTAGATAAACACAAATTAGAGATGCAAACACATGGGGGCTGCGGCAAGGAGAGAGGAAGAAGGAGGCACCTAGCAAGGTGAGCTAGGGCTTGCGGCAGCAGGCTAGTCCTTCTCTCTCTCACTTGTCACGCCACTTTCTCTCTCTAAATCCCTTTGAATTCGGCTCCCTCTCACTTTCTCTAACTTCTGAAAATAAAACCCAAAATGGCCCCATTTGCTTCTTTTTCTCATTTCTGATTCATTTGACCTGAAAATACAAAAACAAGACAAGAAACACAAAATATCGAGTTCTAACACTCTAGGTTAAGAAATTAGTATCATAAAGTGATGCAAAATGCACACTCATCAATCGGAAAAATTTTATGATTTAGGGTATTTAAAAACTCACTTTTATAATTTTACAAAATTGCCCCTCACTTCACATGTCCGTAACTTTCAAACCGTAACTCGGATCAACGCGTGCTACGTGTCTATGAAATCGTGGGCTCGAAACCTATCCAACGGACCCGAAGTCAAAATCGAAAGCCCCTTTATTTTAAAAGTCAACTTTGGAGTCAAGTCTAATTTAAAACGAAAATTTAAAATAAATCCAAAACATTTTATTTCTCAATAGATTCCCCAAATAATCACAATAAATTCTCCAAGGTCGCGAAAACTAAACTTCCTTGAAACCCTCTTGAAACCAAAGTTAAATAAAAATTTTAACTTATAGTGAAATTTGGGTCGGGTCGTTACAACCTTCCCCCCTTACAAAAATTTCGTCCTCGAAATTTAGTATAATCGTGACAGACAAGTGATGCCCGAACTCGTAACTCTTATCAGTTTCTAAGCTGATTCCACCAATGTACGATCCCACCATGAGACTTGACTAACGCAATATTTCTTTATATGTAGTACGTCGCTTCTTTGGTCCAAACAAAAGTATAATACTCGTCAAAGTGAATTGTCGCCATGTCAAAATCCAAAATGTGAATCACAAACTCTGATCTTGACGTTAGAGCGATGGTGTGCTCTGTAACTCATTAGGTGATCCACTAAAAGTTTCATCATTGTACCATTGGAGTAGGTGTCATGAATAGGTAACGAGGGAGCGTCATCGTGTCCATTCAAAAATTCACAGAGAGGCGTCAAGATCGTTATCCGCACATGATCGTGTACTGTACCAACTGCTCGTATCAATATGTGCTTGATATGCTAACTCCTTTATTTTACTTGACTTGTAAATTCTCAACTTATGTTATCAGTAATTGTAGCCAATATAATTAACCCTTTGGCTTAATGTAACGACCCGACCCAAAGTTGACTTTTAAAACTAATGGGCTTTTGTTTATGACTTTGGGCACGTTGGAAAGGTCTTGAGACCATGAGTTCGTAGACACGCGACATGTGTCAATCGGAGCTACGGTTTGAAAGATACGGGCTTTTGAAGCGAGTGGCAAACTTGTAATTTTTACAAAGGTGGGTTTTAAAACCCCAAAAGTCAGTTCTCTCTCCTCATCTCTCTCTCTCTCTCTCTCTCTCTCTCTCTCTCTCTCTCTCTCTCTCTCGGTCTCTCTCGCGCCTCTCACCTTCGTCGCGCCTGCCATCGGCGCGTGGCGGTGCATCCGGCGGCGGCTGGGTTGGGTGTTTGGCCCATGCTGCTCGCCTCCCTCCCCTCTCTCTCCCAGTGGCCTTCATTTTTCCGACCGATCACCCACGACGGAGAAACGACGCAAAACAGGGCCGAGCCTCTCGCCGGCGATCTGTGTTTTCCGACGGAGTTGCGGCGCCGGACCACCTGGGTTCTCTTCCCCAGGCCCCGGCAAGTCTGCCCATGACCCTCCCTCACGACGGTGACGCTCCACGACGACGATTCGACGCCACAAGGGTTGCGGCTGCACCACCGCGATTTCACTGTTTCGGCAGAAATTGGATGGCCGGACCTACTGGGCTTTGTTCCCCTGGTCATGGTGAGTCTAGCTATGGTCTCCGTTCGTCCATACGAGGCTCCACGACGGAGCAATGAGCTCAGGAAGCCAAGTCGGCCGCCGGGGCCGATTTCGGCCATTTCCGGCGAGATTTGGCCATCAGTCCAGTTGTCAAAAATGATCTTCGAGGTACGGGCTATCTTTCCCCTAAGGTGTGTTTTCCCAAATTTGAGAAATTGAAAATTTGATTTTAGGGTGTTTGTTATATTTCGAATTTCTTGAAATTAGACTTGAATTTGAATTGTTTTTGTGCAATTGAAGGTTTTATTATGCAATTAGGATTATTTGGAGCTGAATTTGGGTATTTCTAGGTTTGTGCCGCCGCTGCCACCGTCGGCCCCGCCCCTCTTGGCGGCGGGTTGGATGGTTTCTTGTATTTTTCCACTCCCTTAGAGTTCTAGTAGCTTAATTCTAGGTTCAGTGACTATCTGGGGTTATTTTTGTGTGTTGTTTATGGCCGGGCAGCCACTGTGTGTGGTGGTTGGCCGCTCGTTTCGGTTGTTAAACAGCTAGTTAAAGAATCTATTGTATATTGTTGGTTGTCTGGTCTTAACAGGTACATGGGCTCGGGAAATCTCATTCACGATGCCGTTATGCTGCCGGATTTGGTATCCAAGCAATGGCACCGTGAATGGTATTTCGGTCTTTTACGTAGTTAAATTGTGAGTGAAACTCATCTGGTTATATTGTTGAGTACCATGGATAAATTGTCAATTTTGTGCTATTGGTTGGCTTATGTTAGAGAAGGCTAAGTATAGGATCTTGAGCATGAGCAGGAATTGATGAGGATTAGAGATTAAAGGATTAATTGGGAATTATAGAGTTGCCATGGGATTAATTACTGATTAGATAAGAAATGTTTATTGTCGAGGTATATGAGTGAAGATTAAGCGATTATTGTACAAGTAGACTGTGAGTAGGAATCAGTTTCGGAAGTTTCGAAAGGGATTCGGTGTAGTTAGGAGTAGATTGTGAGTGGATCTTTGGTTTTTGAAATGTTTTGCACATTTTATAATTCAACTCTTTTCTTGATTTATTTGAGTATGGACAGTTTCTGGAAAAGGTTTTTGGTATTTATTTTGTGGAAGTTTTATCAATGAATTTATGTCCTTTAGAAAATGATTTTGATCGAGCAGTTTTCACAATTTGAGAATAATTTTATTTAAGCGGATTTATGGAAAGATTTAAATTTCAGTTTTTATCTGGAGGTGTAGTTTTTGAGAGGTGGTTGATTGAGATATACAGAAGCGGTTTCAAACCGACATACTAGTACCCCCTTCAACAGGTATATAATTGCTCTGCACTCAACTAGAGATGACTCGGCGGTGTATGACCAACACAGGTACATAATTGCTCTGCACTCCCCTAGAGATGACTCGGCAGTGTATGACCAGCACTCGCTCTACACTTGCCTAGTTGGCAGTGTACGACCAGCATTTGCTCTGCACTTGCCTAGTCGGCGGTGTATGACCAGCATCACAGCAAATATAGATTTGCTCTGCACTTGCCTAGAGATGACTCGGCAGTGTATGACCAGCAGTTTCCCGGGTACTAGTGTGGCGTGAGATTTTAGTTGTGGAGTATTTTGAGAAATGATTTTACATCAGTAAATATTTTAAATGACAGTTTTAGAAAGTTATTGCATTTTATTTCAGATATTTTAATAGTTTTACAGCTTCAGAGTATTATTTGTATTTTCAGAGTTTGATTTACAGTTTTGAGATGATTTAAAGAAGAGATTTTGAAAATAGTTTTAAAGCTGGAGGATGTCAAAAAGGGGGATTTCAAAGAGCGACATGAGCGAAATTAGATAGTCTATTTCGTTGCTTGATTTCTTGTGTGCATTTGTTTGCTAGGACTTGGTAAACTCTAGGCTTGAATCTTGAGAATGGAAGTGATGGTAACTATGCTTTGAGGTTATTAAATTAAGACGAGAATGATTTGAGGTTGAGGTTAATAGTTGATGATGAGATAATTGAATTGCAGAATGATTATTATTATTTTTGACAGAATTATATTTACTTATGTTGTTGTGCATGGCTCAAAAGTAAGAGAAAACAGATTTAACAGTTTGATGTTCAGTATTTTCATGGGCCCGAGGTTCGGGGTGTTACACTTAATTGAAGAAAATCTGAATTCTTGCCCAAGTTGTCTTCATTTCCTCGCTAATCCCTTTGTTGATCACGTGTCAGGGTGATTTGTTTAAGTCTCACCACGCTTCCGCTACGCTACTCTAATTGTATCTAATGGTATTCTAAATACCCTCTACTCACAACCTCGAAAATTATTACTATAACTACTTCCCTCGCATAAGGATATAAGATATTCAATGTCCTTGTCCCAATAGTCCAAAACTAACTCCTCAAAGTGAGTACCATGTCTTTTAATAATCTAAAATTTCTGCCAAACAATCAAGTGATTAACAAATTCAATCAGTATAAGGTTAATGACACACCACAAGTCTTGAGTTCACTCTTAAGTCAATTCACCACTTTTCATGAAATTGACATACAATGTGCTTCCTTTTCTCATTTTCTTGAATCTATTTTCTTTCGTACACATATCAGCTCCTCACTTCTCCCTTTAAATTTCTCGCCTTAAATCATGTCACTCTATTCTAACACTTATGAAATCAATGAACTTCCAAAGTAATACCAATTTCTATTACTCCCTTTACTTTATTCTAGTATCCTTGTTTAGTTACATCAATCTAACATAATTAACAACTTTTGTCTCCAAGTGTCAAAATATATAAAAAATCACTTATTATCATCCGACCACATATCCCACCCTTAGGATCTACCTTACTATGCCGACCATCAAATTCTTATTCACCTCAAGAGATAGAATATTTGTATCACAACAATTTACTTTCATGCCTATATCATTCATTTATTCGTATGCTATCCACAAGTGATGTTCCTTAAACGTCTATTCTCAACACTCACTTGAATCCATTATTCAAATCTATCAATTGCCTTACATATGTCTACTACCTTATAGTTTCTCTGATCGTTTCTCATCTCAAGTCAGGTTTCCTTACTCAATTTCCTTAGTTGTCATCTAAGAACTACATAAATACATTCGAACCATAAAACTCATAATCATTAACAAAATATCTATATTCTATTCCATAAGACTCAAACCTGAATGCTCGAAACGAGATCGATGTCATACTAAAACTTTACGCAATGCTATCACAATAAGATTAATTAAAACATTTTAAAAACTCAAACGTTAAGGTATTTTTACAATCCTACTTCTTTATGAATCAATTTCTTATAACCCCTGAGAGTAAGAGTCGAGCTAAAAATATAGGCGTGCCACTAATCGCAACGACATAACAGAGACTATATCCCCAAAAACTCACTTATTTCTTTGAGGTCGACCACGTCGAGGAGGCATATCCATATTAGCAGAGGAAAACTTTTCTGCACACTGAAAGATGCACACGAGGTGCAGAGTCTTCAGGAAAGTTAAAACCTAATGCTCTGATACCAAATTGACAGAACCGCTCCTGGATTTCCTCCCTAAAACCTGGAGAGGTCCTGTGGGATCCAAAATCAAGGAAAATCTTACCGAAAATTCGGCAGAACCTCCCCTGAAAATGGCTTAACCCAAGGATTTCAAGACCTGTTAAAACACTTCTAAAACAACAACCACCTCTACCACAACCAAAGAGGATCTCCGACCCAATAACCAATCTACATCCAAATATGTTATTCACCCAACTCGGGGTTATCAGAGCATACTAATTTAACTTTACACCTCAATTACACTAAAGGAAGAACCCATTAAGCTGAAGGATACTGATGAACTGCAATTGGAGAATCTTGCTGCCTCGACGTGGTACGACCCAACCTCAACAATTACTAATACCTGGGGGAAAAACGTTAAAAATAAAAAACGTGAGGAAATAATCCTAGTGAGTGGACAAAATAACTCTAAACTTTTCATTTGAAAACCACTTTATAAAACTGCTCGGGCTGAAATATATCCAATTTGAACTCTTTCACAAATTAACAAAAACCTTACATCATGAACATAATTCCAACATAAAGTTTCTATATAACAATTTCAATTTGAGATTCCTTTTAATCATAGAAAATAATGGGAAGTAATAGAAATGCTATATCTTATAAACTTTCTAGCTAAAATCCCTCTTTTTGAGTCTTGAATTGATAGAAAATAACTAAAATATTTTTATCTAATAAAGTTTTTAGTAAAAACGTTGGCCATATAAGCACCCAATTGACCGGCTCCACCATTGGTACCGTACAAGACCGTCGCACCAAGTGGACCGTTTACATAACCTTCCACCCGCACCGTCGCAACGCCGTCATGCGAGTGGACTTACAGTGTCCCTTGTACCGTCGCAACGCCGTCATACAAGTGGACTTACGGTGGCCCTTGTAACGTCGAATCGTCGTCGTACAATAAGCCAAAGTGTCGTATATGCACTGATGAGTGTGCATTTTGCATCACTCTATGATACTAATTCCTTAACCAAGAGTGTTAGAACTCGATATTTTGTGTTTCTTGTCTTGTTTTTATATTTTCAGGTCAAATGAAGCAGAAATGAGAAAAAGAAGCAAATGGAGCAATTTTGGGACATTTCCTGGTCAAACTAGGAAAACGAGTGAAATCCTAGTCAAACCAGAAAAAGTGCAGAAATCCTAGTTAAATGAGGATTCCTACTAACACTAGGAAACATCGAGACCAGAACCATCATTGCGGAGCCAGAAATGAGAAATCCTGATTCGAACAGGAAATCCTGGTTAAATTAGGAAACCTAACCCAACTAGGGAAAGGAGTCCTAATGACACTACCCCAGGGGTAATATGGTCATTACGAGAAGTCGAAATAGATAAGGAATCCTTCATTTACAAGAAATCCTAGTTGCACTAGGAAATGTTGGTCAAAGTCAACTCTACAAAGTCAAGGTTCCAGAAGCTTCTAGAAGGTGGTGGACATCCATGGAAATGAATGGAGCGAAGAAATGAATTTGAATTCAAATGGAAATGAAGGGCAAAATGGGAAGTCAAAAGTCGAGGGCCCGTGGGCCTAAGGGATGTCGAACCAAGATAGGCCATGCATCCACATGCATGGGCCCAAACCCTAGCAGCCCAAAGTCCATGCGTAAGGGGCAAGATGGCAACCCATGCATGCGCATGCATGCCATGCAAACCTAGCAGCCAAGGAGTCCCATGCGCAAGCCCAAGATGCAAGCCTAAGGTGGAAGCCCATGGAGTGAAACCCTAGCCCATCTTGTGCAAGCCACTTCAGCCCAACACATGTGAGCCCAATGCACATCAAAGTCCAAGACCAGCAGCCCATGCGCAAGGGAGGGAGGCCTAGCTGACTTGCGTGAGTCAGTTAAGCCCAAAAGAGCCATGCCTTGCTGCAAGCCCACAAGCTCTAACCCTAGCTGATGCCGCAAGCTACAAGAAGAAGAAACCCTAGCAGCCGCATGTTTTCTCTTCCTTGCCTCTCAAGGATTGCACCTCTATATATATCCCTTTAATTCAGAACCCTAGGGACCTGATTTTCACTTCTCACTTCCTACAGTCCAGCCGAAGGTTGAGAGAGAGAGAGAGAGAGACAGAGAGAAGTGGCGTGGCTGCAAGGAAAAGCAACCCTAAGCCGCAAGCCCTAGCTCACCATAGCCGTGAGCCAATTGCTTGTGCAAGGTGCTTCTTCTTCCTTGTCTTGCCGCAGCCCCTTCCACTTGTTTCCTTCAATTTTGTTCTAGTTTTCTATTTTATTGTTGGATTGTGCCTCTGAATATATTTAATTAAGTTTCTGAATTTCATTAGTTTATCTCTTTGAGTTCATTTAATTCATGTTGCTGGTTTCAATTTGTGCATGCATTTAATTTCGTTAGCTTTGCGTTTCTGATTTTCTTTAGCAAGCATGAATTAGGACTTTGTTTATTGTTGTTGTTTTTATTTATTTAATTTAAGTATGTAGGATAGTTATTCTATCTTGCATGTTAGTTGTAGGTTGATTAATGGATTCGGAAGCTCTAACAAATCGTTTATTCGTCTCTTGGTCTGTTAGTTTGATGTTTGCATGTATTAAATTTCCACTATCTATTAGAACCCGTCACTAGTTGTTTGCATCCTTTGACTGGCCACCTTAGGGTAATTGCATCTAGTTTATTTGTTAGGTTTAGCTGTGAAATAGTCAAAGACACTAAACCACAAGTAAAAAGGGAATAAGGGATTATTCTTGGTAGTGGGGTTGGGCGACCTCTATAAGGAAATAGTCAAAGCTTATATGTTGTGCATATTTGACGTTCTCATAAAACTTAATGACTCCTGCATGGGTAACAACTGTCTTATCTTGAACTAGGGAACATGTAGGTTAACTGGCTAAGGAAGGCCCAAGAAGCTCTTAGTTTATGCATTAGGAGAACAATTGCGAGAAAGTAACTAGTCAAACCTTTTTAGCAGTCAAACTTTAATATGTTGTGTACAAATTAACTGTCATTAGCCTTGGATGATTATTGCATGCTTATCTGATTTGAAACTGAAAATTTAACATTGCAAGATAGAATAAAGGGTGTGTGTGTGTGGTGATGTGTGTGTGTGTTTCCATCTTCCAAAACCCCCCATTTAGTTATTTTAGTGATTAATTGCATTGATTTGTTGTTTATTAACCATTCCCTGTGGGATCGACCTCGTGCTTGTACGCTTTGCTACTGATGCGATTCGTGCACTTGCGAGTATACTTAGAATGAGATAATTGTTTATTTTGTTCTAAGAAAACATAATCAACATGCACGTAGATTGCCCTTCCACCCACACCGTTGCAACGCCGTCATGCGAGTGAATTTAGGTGTCCCATGTATCGTCAAATCGCTGTCATACAAGTGGACTTACGGTGACCCTTGTACCATCGAATCGCCATCGTACAATAAGTCAAAATGTCATACATGCACGTAAACTACCCACAAAGGGCGAGGCATCCCGACACACGGCCCAAAGCTTATATGTGTGCCGTGATGGGTCCCAAAGACCTATCTGTATCTGTACCTGTGAGTGAGAGTACTAATATGGCCATTTTAAAACCACACTGCAACTTTCTAAAACCATTCTTGTAAATAGATAAAGTCAGCAAATTACGATTTCTTAAGCTTTTCACAAATCCTCAAATCATGCAATTAATAAATCGTCTCAAAATATTATAGCTCTTAAAACCATGAAATCAAATGTCAGGCCAAAACATTATAAATTCATTAAAAGTAAGAATAAATCTCAAATTCAATTCTCAATGGATTATATTGGAAAAATAATCATCGGAAACCATAAACCTCTTCATATCAAAATCAAACTCAGCATTTAACAAATCCAAGTAAAGTTCAAGGCAACAAATAAGAATTTAAATCATGAAACTTCCCGGCTCACACCAACGTCACCCACACTTCTAAAACCAATTTTAAATCTCAAAAATAAATCTACGTAGCTGATCTAAATCGAGCACACCGTCCGAGAAAAGTTCGGTATTTAAAAACTATCCAATTACGATCCAGACTTGAAATTCTCGTCAACCCAAGGGCATCCACCTAATAAAATTAATAATCAACTAAGTTTGAGTTTCAAATTCATATTATCCAAGGTTATTGACGACTAGGTGGTTGGAACCACTGCCATCGCTGCCCAAAGTGGCGAATGTCTAGCCTAAAAGTCAACAATTGTCCAATTTCTTAAATTTTCCAATTCTAATAATCAAATATCATTTCCTAAGGGTGTAAATTGTCCACAACTACATTAATATCATCCAATTTCCAAAATTCTCAAGAGGAACCCGAAATGGGATCTCAATTCTCCAAACTTACTCAAAATAAAGCACCAAAATGCTGGGAAATGACAGCCCATACCTCAAGGAGAAAAACCCACTTAAACCCTCGAAAATTGATGTCGAAATCTGGCCGGAAATTGAAGGATGGAGCCAGCGGTTTTTGGTGGTTCTTTGTTGAATGTTTTCTTAGAACAAAATAAACAAATATCTCATTCTAAGTTTACTCGCAAGTGCACGAATCGCATCAGTAGCAAAGCGTACAAGCACGAGGTCGATCCCACAGGGAATGGTTAATATACAATAAATCAGTGCAATTAATCACTAGAATAACTAAATGGGGGGTTTTGGAAGATGTAACACACGCACACATCACCACACGCACACACACTTTATTCTATCTTGCAATGTCAAGTTTTCAGTTTCAAATCAGATAAGCATGCAATAACCATCCAAGGCTAATGACAGTTAATCTGAACACAACATATTAAAGTTTGACAGCTAAAAAGGTTTGATNTAAACTCAACAACTAAATTAAATTGCATAAACTAAAAGAAATCAGAACCATGCACTAAATAAATTCAGAAACTTAATTAAATAAATTCAGAAGCATAATCCAACAATAAAATAGAAAACTAGAACGAAAATCAAAAGAAACAAGGAGAAGGGGCTGCGGCAAGACAAGGAAGAGAAGGCACCTTGCACAAGCAATTTGGCTCACGGCTATGGTGAGCTAGGGCTTGCGGCTTAAGGGTGTCCTTCCTTGCAGCCACGCCACTCCTCTCTCTCTCTCTACCTTCGGCTAGCCCTCACAAGAATTAAACTAAAAATAACCTAGAACAGCAAAAATAAAACTAAGGAACAAAAGAGAATTTTCGGCTGGAGTAGGAGGTGAGAAAAAAAGTGAACCCTAGGGTTCTGAATTAAGGGGATATATATAGAGGTGCAATCCTTGAGAGGCAAGGAAAAGAAAACATGCGGCTGCTAGGGTTCCTTGTAGCTTGCGGCATCAGCTAGGGTTAGGGTGCAATGGGCTTCTGGCAAGGCTTGTCCTCTTGGGCTTAAGTGACTCACGCAAGTCAGCTAGGGCCCCCTCCCTTGCGCATGGGCTGCTGGTCTTGGACCTTTATGTGCTTTGGGCTCGCATGTGTTGGGCTGAAGTGGCTTGCACAAGTTGGGCTAGGGTTTCACTACATGGGCTTCCACCTTGGGCTTGCATCTTGGGCTTGCGCATGGGCTCTTCGGCTACTAGGGTTTGCATGCGCATGCATGCGCTGCCATCTTCTTCCTTGCGCATGGCCTTTGGGCTGCTAGGGTTTGGGCCCATGCATGTGCATGCATGGCCCATCTTGGTTCGGCATCCCTAGGGCCCATGGGCCCTCCACTTTTGACTTCCCATTTTGCCCCTCATTTCTATTTGAATTCAAATTCATTTCTTCCCTCTATTCATTTCCATGGATGTCCACCACCTTCTAGAAGCTTCTGGAACCTTGACTTTGTAGAGTTGACTTTGACCAACATTTCCTAGTGCAACTAGGATTCCTTGTAAATGAAGGATTCCTTATCCATTTCGACTTCTCGTAATGACCATATTGCCCCTGGGGTCTCCTAGTGTCATTAGGACTACTTTCTCTAGTTGGGTTAGGTTTCCTAGTTCAACCAGGATTTCCTTTTCGAATTAGGATTTCTCATTTCTGGCTCCGCAATGATGGTTCTGGACTTGATGTTTCCTAGTGTGACTAGGAATCCTCATTCGACTAGGATTTCTGCACTTTTCCTGGTTTGACCAGGATTTCACTCGTTTTCCTAGTTTGACCAGGAAATGTCCCAAAATGGCTCCATTTGCTTCTTTTTCTCATTTCTGCTTCATTTGACTTGAAAATACGAAAACAAGACAAGAAACACAAAATATCGAGTTCTAACACTGTAGGTTAAGGAATTAGTATCATAAAGTTATGCAAAATGCACACTCATCATTCTTGAGTTGTTTCTGCCCCAGGAGGGCTGCTCGGTGAAGGGGGAAGGCCGGGCTGAGCTGGTCGGCCAAAGGAAGGGTCGCCGGAGGTCTTAGGTGGCCGGAATGGCCGGCTGTGTGAGCGGAAGTGGTGACTGGGTGTAGGGGTTTGGTGCGCACAAAGAAAGGAAAAAGAGAGAAAACACGGAGAGAGAGAGAGAGAGAGAGAGAGAGAGAGAGAGAGTAGGCTCGGGGGGTGGTGGTGGTCCGCGCCTGGGGTGTTCGCCAGAGCCAGAGGTCGGCAAGGGTGGCCGGTGATGGTGAGGGGTGGTGGCTGGGTGGTGCGCGCAGGGGAGGGGTGCTCGAGTCAAGAGAGAGAGTGTGTGCCGGGGAGAGAAATAAAAGGAGAGACAGAGAGAGAATATACCAGAAAATTCTAGAGAGAGAAAGAGAGATCAGAAAATTTTTATGATTTAGGGTATTTAAAAACTCAGTTTTATAATTTTACAAAATTGCCCCTCACTTCACATGTCCATAACTTTCAAACCGTAATTCGGATCAACGCGTGCTACATGTCTATGAAATCGTGGACTCGAAACCTATCCAACGGACCCGAAGTCAATATCAAAAGCCCCTTTATTTTAAAAGTCAACTTTGGAGTCAAGTCTAATTTAAAACGAAAATCTAAAATAAATCCAAAACATTTTATTTCTCAATAGATTCCCCAAATAATCACAATAAATTCTCTAAGGTCGCGAAAACTAAACTTCCTTGAAACCCTCTTGAAACCAAAGTTAAATAAAAATTTTAACTTCTAATGAAATTTGGGTCGGGTCGTTACAAGGAAACATCAAGTTCAGAACCATCATTGCGGAGCCAGAAATGAGAAATCTTTATTAAAACAGGAAATCCTGGTTGAACTAGGAAACCTAACCCTACTAGGGAAAGGAGTGTTAATGACACTAGAAGACCCCAGGGGCAATATGGTGATTACGAGAAGTCAAAATGAATAAGGAATCCTTCATTTACAAGAAATCCTAGTTGCACTAGGAAATGTTGGTCAAAGTCAACTCTACAAATTCAAGGTTCCAGAAGCTTCCAAAAGGTGGTGGACGTCCATGGAAATGAATGGAGGGAAGAAATGAATTCAAATTCAAATGAAAATGAGGGGCAAAACGGGAAGTCAAAGTCAATGTTCAAGGGTCAAAGATGACAAGTCAGCAAGTCAAATGGGCCTTGGGCCTAGGTCATGCCGGAGTCAAGCGGGGCCATGCATGCATGCATGCGCCTAGCCCTAGCAACCCAAGCCCAATGCGCATGGTCCAAGATGGCAGCCCATGCACGCACATGCATGCCATGTAAGCCATTTCAGCCCAAGATGCAAGCCCAATGTGCAAGCCTCAAGGTGGCAGCCCATGAAGTGAAACCCTAACCCACATTGTGCAAGCCCAATACGCCAAGACCATAGCCCAAGACTAGCAGCCCATGCGCAAGGAAGAGGAACCCTAGCTGGCCCTTGCGTGAGTCACTTAAGCCCACAAGGCCAAGCTCTTGCCGCAAGCCCATGTGCTCCTAACCCTAGCTGCTGTCGCAAGTCACCTTCTCCTTGCCTCTCAAGGATTGCACCTCTATAAATACATCATATACTTCAGAACCCTAGATCACCTTTCTCCTAGTTTTATATTTTTTTAGTTTTCATTAGTTTTAATTTTCAGAAAGTTATAGGGAGAGAGAGCCGAAATTCAGAGAGAGTTAGAGAGAGAGAGTGGCGTGTCAAGCAAGAGAGAGAAGGAACCAGCCCTTGCCGCAAGCCCTAGCTCACCTTGCCGTGAGTTCCTCCTGCTTGCTAGGTGCTTCCTTCTTCTTCTCTCCTTGCTGCAGCCACCATTGTGATGTTTCTCTGATTTTTGTTTTCCTTTTCTTCTTGAATTCTAATTTTATGCTTAGTTTATGCTTCTGATTTTATATTAGTTTGTGTTTCTGAATTTTGCATCAATATGAATTGGGATTTTGTTATTAGTTGTTGTTTTCTTTTATTTAATTTAATTATGTAGGTTTATTTATTCTATCTTGCATGTTAGTCGTAGGTTGATTAATGGATTTGCATGCTTTAACAAATCATTTATCCGTCTCTTGATCGAGTAGTTTTATGTTTGCATGTATTAAATTTCCATTATCTATATGAATCCGTCACTAGTTTTTTGCATCCTTTGACTGGCCACCTTAGGTTAGTTGCATTTAGTTTATTTGTTAGGTTTAGCTGTGAAATAGTTAAAGACACTAAACCACAAGTAACAAGGGAATAAGAGATTATTCTTGGTAATGGGATTGGGCGACCTCTATAAAGAAATAGTCAAAGCTTATATGTTGTGCATGTTTGACGTTATCACGGATCTTAATGACTCTTACATGGGTAACAGCTGCCTTAGCTTGAACTAGGGAACATGTAAGTTAACTGATTAAGGAAGGCCCAAGAAGCTCTTAGTATATGCTTTAGGAGAACAATTGCGAGAAAGTAACTAGCCAAACCTTTTTAGCAGTCAAACTTTAATACATTGTGTTTGAATTAATTGTTATTAGTCTTGGATGGTTATCGCATGCTTATCTGATTTGAAACTGAAAACTTAACATTGTAAGATAGAATAAAGGGTGTGTGCATGTGTTTTCATCTCTTTAAACCCCCCCATTTAGTTATTCTATTGATTAATTGAATTAATTTGTTGTTTATTAACCATTCTCTGTGAGATCAACCTCGTGCTTGTACGCTTTGCTACTGATGCGATTCGTGCACTTGCGAGTATACTTGAAATGAGATATATGTTTATTTTGTTCTAAGAAAACATTTAACACAAAACTAAGTCGAGTCCACATCAAAAATGGGTTGTGAAGAGCTCCACCAATTTGTCTTGTAACCTTGACCGCATTTTCAGCCACCAAAAGGAATGTTTGGTACCTACATAGTGGGTGTTCCAAACATATGATGGGAGATAAGGAGGTTTTTACCTCACTAGCCTCTTATGATGGTGGTAGTGTGACTTTTGAGGGAGGAGAGAAGTCCTATGTGAGTGGAAAAGGAGTTGTTCACATTCCCGGTATACCCATTGAAAAATGTAAGATTTGTTGACGGGTTGAATTATAATTTACTTAGTATTAGTCAACTATGTGATGAATGAGGTGGTGAAGTGTGTATGCCAAGAGTGAATGTAGAATTGTTGATGCCTAAGGAAAGGAGATCTTGAATGCCCCTAGGTCTAGGGATGATTGCTATGTAATTGATGGTAATGTTTGAAAACTTGAGAATACTTGCAATAGAGCTATTGATGACGCTAGCTCTCTTTGACATCAAAGAGTTGGACACATTAATATTCATGATTTTTACAAGTTGTCTAAGCATGAGGTTGTTAGAGGTCTGTCCAAGATAGGAAAACCCGAAACTTTTGTTTGTGGTCCATGCTAATTGGAGAAACAAACCAAAGAACCACACAAAAAGGGTCAAAGACATAAGCACCTCTAGGACACTTGAACTTGTTCACTTGGATTTGGTTGGTCCAGTTCAAACCCTATCAATAGGTGGAAAGAAATATATTTTTGTCATGGTAGATGATTTTTCTAGGTACACTTGGGTGTCATTTCTTAAGGATAAGTTGGAGACTTTCCAACATTTTGTCAAAATTGTAAAACTGCTAAAAAATGAAGGTATGACAAGTCTGTCAACCCTGTCCATAATTAGATCAGACCATGGAACTAAGTTTGAAAACTCTCAATTCGATGAGTTTTGTTGTCAAATGGGGATTAAACATGAATTCTATGCTCCTATAACACCTCAACAAAATGGGATTATTGAGAGAAAGAATAGGGTATTAATTAAGATGGCAAGAGTGATGCTAAATATAAAAAATCTTACTAAACACTTTTGGGCTGAGGCGATTAACACAGCTTATTACATCATAAATAGAGTGTACTTTAGGCCGGGAACCAAAAAGATTCCCTACGAACTATAGAAGGCTAGGAAACCAAAGGATACACACTTTAGAGTGTTTGGAAGTGCATGTTACATCCTTAGAGATAGAGAACACTTGGGGAAATTCGATCCTAAAAGTGATGAAGGTTTGTTTTTAGGCTACTCATCAAACAGTAGAGCTTTTGTTGAATGTTTTCTTAGAACAAAATAAACAATTATTTCATTCCAATTATACTCGCAAGTGCACGAATCGCATCAGTAGCAAAGCGTACAAGCACGAGGTCGATCCCACAGGGAATGGTTAATACACAACAAATCAATTCAATTAATCAATAGAATAACTAAATGGGGGGGTTTAAAGAGATGGAAACACACGCACACTACACCACACACACACACCCTTTATTCTACCTTGCAATGTTAAGTTTTCAGTTTCAAATCAGATAAGCATGCAATAACCATCCAAGGCTAATGACAGTTAATTTGAACACAACATATTAAAGTTTGACAGCTAAAAAGGTTTGGCTAGTTACTTTCTCGCCATTGTTCTCCTAATGCATAAACTAAGAGCTTCTTGGGCCTTCCTTAGCCAGTTAACCTACATGTTCCCTAGTTCAACCTAAGGCAGCTGTTACCCATGCAGGAGTCATTAAGTTTTATGAGAACGTCAAACATGCACAACATATAAGCTTTGACTATTTCCTTATAGAGGTCGCCCAACCCCACTACCAAGAATAATCCCTTATTCCCTTGTTACTTGTGGTTTAGTGTCTTTGACTATTTCACAGCTAAACCTAACAGATAAACTAGATGCAATTACCCTAAGGTGGCCAGTCAAAGGATGCAAACAACTAGTGAC